>JAFELL010000604.1:0-62448 GCA_019059645.1 Caranx melampygus
CCCCCTCGCTTCCTGCTGTGTACAGTGTGTCCCGTGTTTGAAACGGTGGCTGACTGTCTCTGCTGAGTCCGGCCTGCTCTGCTCGTCCTGGAAACTTACTATTCTTACCGGGAGTCAGCGGCTGCGGCCAGCTGCCCCCGCCCCCCCTCTCTTCCTGCTGTACAGTGTGTCCCAGTGTTTGAACGGGTGGCTGACTGTCTCTGCTGAGTCCGGCCTGCTCTGCTCGTCCTGGAAACTTACTATTCTTACCGGAGTCAGCGGCTGCGGCCAGCTGCCCCCGCCCCCCTCGCTTCCTGCTGTGTACAGTGTCCCAGTGTTTGAACGGGTGGCTGACTGTCTCTGCTGAGTCCGGCCTGCTCTGCTCGTCCTGGAAACTTACTATTCTTACCGGAGTCAGCGGCTGCGGCCAGCTGCCCCCGCCCCCTCGCTTCCTGCTGTGTACAGTGTGTCCCAGTGTTTGAACGGGTGGCTGACTGTCTCTGCTGAGTCCGGCCTGCTCTGCTCGTCCTGGAAACTTACTATTCTTACCGGAGCCAGCGGCTGCGGCCAGCTGCCCCCGCCCCCTCGCTTCCTGCTGTGTACAGTGTGTCCCCAGTGTTTGAACGGGTGGCTGACTGTCTCTGCTGAGTCCGGCCTGCTCTGCTCGTCCTGGAAACTTACTATTCTTACCGGAGCCCGGCTGCGCCAGCTGCCCCCGCCCCCTCGCTTCCTGCTGTGTACAGTGTGTCCCAGTGTTTGAACGGGTGGCTGACTGTCTCTGCTGAGTCCGGCCTGCTCTGCTCGTCCTGGAAACTTACTATTCTTACCGGAGCCAGCGGCTGCGGCCAGCTGCCCCCCGCCCCCTCGCTTCCTGCTGTGTACAGTTGTCCCAGTGTTTGAACGGGTGGCTGACTGTCTCTGCTGAGTCCGCCTGCTCTGCTCGTCCTGGAAACTTACTATTCTTACCGGGAGTCAGCGGCTGCGGCCAGCTGCCCCCGCCCCCTCGCTTCCTGCTGTGTACAGTGTGCCCCGTGTTTGAACGGTGGCTGACTGTCTCTGCTGAGTCCGGCCTGCTCTGCTCGTCCTGGAAACTTACTATTCTTACCGGGAGTCAGCGGCTGCGGCCAGCTGCCCCCGCCCCCTCGCTTCCTGCTGTGTACAGTGTGCCCAGTGTTTGAACGGTGGCTGACTGTCTCTGCTGAGTCCGGCCTGCTCTGCTCGTCCTGGAAACTTACTATTCTTACCGCGAGCAGCGGCTGCGGCCAGCTGCCCCCGCCCCCCCTCGCTTCCTGCTGTGTACAGTGTGCCAGTGTTTGAACGGGTGGCTGACTGTCTCTGCTGAGTCCGGCCTGCTCTGCTCGTCCTGGAAACTTACTATTCTTACCGCGTCAGCGGCTGCGGCCAGCTGCCCCCGCCCCCCCCTCGCTTCCTCCTGTGTACAGTGTGTCCCCAGTGTTTGAACGGGTGGCTGACTGTCTCTGCTGAGTCCGCCTGCTCTGCTCGTCCTGGAAACTTACTATTCTTACCGGAGTCAGCGGCTGCGGCCAGCTGCCCCCGCCCCCTCGCTTCCTGCTGTGTACAGTGTGTCCCAGTGTTTGAACGGGTGGCTGACTGTCTCTGCTGAGTCCGGCCTGCTCTGCTCGTCCTGGAAACTTACTATTCTTACCGGGAGCCAGCGGCTGCGGCCAGCTGCCCCCGCCCCCTCGCTTCCTGCTGTGTACAGTGTGTCCCAGTGTTTGAACGGGTGGCTGACTGTCTCTGCTGAGTCCGGCCTGCTCTGCTCGTCCTGAAACTTACTATTCTTACCGGGAGTCAGCGGCTGCGCCAGCTGCCCCCCCCCCCTCGCTTCCTGCTGTGTACAGTGTGTCCCCGTGTTTGAACGGTGGCTGACTGTCTCTGCTGAGTCCGGCCTGCTCTGCTCGTCCTGGAAACTTACTATTCTTACCGCGAGTCAGCGGCTGCGGCCAGCTGCCCCCGCCCCCTCGCTTCCTGCTGTGTACAGTGTGCCCAGTGTTTGAACGGGTGGCTGACTGTCTCTGCTGAGTCCGGCCTGCTCTGCTCGTCCTGGAAACTTACTATTCTTACCGGGAGCAGCGGCTGCGGCCAGCTGCCCCCGCCCCCTCGCTTCCTGCTGTGTACAGTGTGTCCCAGTGTTTGAACGGGTGGCTGACTGTCTCTGCTGAGTCCGGCCTGCTCTGCTCGTCCTGGAAACTTACTATTCTTACCGGGATCAGCGGCTGCGGCCAGCTGCCCCCGCCCCCCGCTTCCTGCTGTGTACAGTGTGTCCCAGTGTTTGAACGGGTGGCTGACTGTCTCTGCTGAGTCCGGCCTGCTCTGCTCGTCCTGGAAACTTACTATTCTTACCGAGCAGCGGCTGCGGCCAGCTGCCCCCGCCCCCTCGCTTCCTGCTGTGTACAGTGTGTCCCAGTGTTTGAACGGGTGGCTGACTGTCTCTGCTGAGTCCGGCCTGCTCTGCTCGTCCTGGAAACTTACTATTCTTACCGGAGCCAGCGGCTGCGGCCAGCTGCCCCTGCCCCGCCCCCTCGCTTCCTGCTGTGTACAGT
This sequence comes from Caranx melampygus, assembly GCA_019059645.1. Lineage (NCBI taxonomy): Eukaryota > Metazoa > Chordata > Actinopteri > Carangiformes > Carangidae > Caranx > Caranx melampygus. The sequence continues at coordinate 2,544 of JAFELL010000604.1, forward strand.
GTCCCCGGTGTTTGAACGGGTGGCTGACTGTCTCTGCTGAGTCCGGCCTGCTCTGCTCGTCCTGGAAACTTACTATTCTTACCGGGAGTCAGCGGCTGCGGCCAGCTGCCCCCCGCCCCCTCGCTTCCTGCTGTGTACAGTGTGTCCCAGTGTTTGAACGGGTGGCTGACTGTCTCTGCTGAGTCCGGCCTGCTCTGCTCGTCCTGGAAACTTACTATTCTTACCGGGAGTCAGCGGCTGCGGCCAGCTGCCCCCGCCCCCTCGCTTCCTGCTGTGTACAGTGTGTCCCGTGTTTGAACGGGTGGCTGACTGTCTCTGCTGAGTCCGCCTGCTCTGCTCGTCCTGGAAACTTACTATTCTTACCGGGAGTCAGCGCTGCGGCCAGCTGCCCCCGCCCCCCCTCGCTTCCTGCTGTGTACAGTGTGTCCCAGTGTTTGAACGGTGGCTGACTGTCTCTGCTGAGTCCGGCCTGCTCTGCTCGTCCTGGAAACTTACTATTCTTACCGGGAGTCAGCGGCTGCGGCCAGCTGCCCCCGCCCCCTCTTCCTGCTGTGTACAGTGTGTCCCAGTGTTTGAACGGGTGGCTGACTGTCTCTGCTGAGTCCGGCCTGCTCTGCTCGTCTGGAAACTTACTATTCTTACCGGAGTCAGCGGCTGCGGCCAGCTGCCCCCGCCCCTCGCTTCCTGCTGTGTACAGTGTGTCCCAGTGTTTGAACGGGTGGCTGACTGTCTCTGCTGAGTCCGGCCTGCTCTGCTCGTCCTGGAAACTTACTATTCTTACCGAGTCAGCGGCTGCGGCCAGCTGCCCCCGCCCCCTCGCTTCCTGCTGTGTACAGTGTGTCCCGTGTTTGAACGGGTGGCTGACTGTCTCTGCTGAGTCCGCCTGCTCTGCTCGTCCTGGAAACTTACTATTCTTACCGGAGTCAGCGGCTGCGGCCAGCTGCCCCCGCCCCCTCGCTTCCTGCTGTGTACAGTGTGTCCCGTGTTTGAACGGGTGGCTGACTGTCTCTGCTGAGTCCGGCCTGCTCTGCTCGTCCTGGAAACTTACTATTCTTACCGCGAGTCAGCGGCTGCGGCCAGCTGCCCCCGCCCCCTCGCTTCCTGCTGTGTACAGTGTGTCCCAGTGTTTGAACGGGTGGCTGACTGTCTCTGCTGAGTCCGGCCTGCTCTGCTCGTCCTGGAAACTTACTATTCTTACCGGAGTCAGCGGCTGCGGCCAGCTGCCCCGCCCCCCTCGCTTCCTGCTGTGTACATGTGTCCCAGTGTTTGAACGGGTGGCTGACTGTCTCTGCTGAGTCCGGCCTGCTCTGCTCGTCCTGGAAACTTACTATTCTTACCGCGAGTCAGCGGCTGCGGCCAGCTGCCCCCGCCCCCCCGCTTCCTGCTGTGTACAGTGTGTCCCCAGTGTTTGAACGGTGGCTGACTGTCTCTGCTGAGGTCTCCGGCTGCTCTGCTCTTCCTGGAACTCGCTCCCTCTTCTCTTCCCGGAAACTTACTATTCTTACCCGGATCCAGCGGCTGCGGCCCTGCCCCCGCCCCCTCGCTTCCTGCTGTGTACAGTGTCCCAGTGTTTGAACGGTGGCTGACTGTCTCTGCTGAGTCCGGCCTGCTCTGCTCGTCCTGGAAACTTACTATTCTTACCGGGAGTCAGCGGCTGCGGCCAGCTGCCCCCGCCCCCTCGCTTCCTGCTGTGTACAGTGTGTCCCGTGTTTGAACGGGTGGCTGACTGTCTCTGCTGAGTCCGCCTGCTCTGCTCGTCCTGGAAACTTACTATTCTTACCGGGAGTCAGCGGCTGCGGCCAGCTGCCCCCCCCCTCGCTTCCTGCTGTGTACAGTGTGTCCCAGTGTTTGAACGGGTGCTGACTGTCTCTGCTGAGTCCGGCCTGCTCTGCTCGTCCTGGAAACTTACTATTCTTACCGGAGTCAGCGGCTGCGGCCAGCTGCCCCCGCCCCCTCGCTTCCTGCTGTGTACAGTGTGTCCCAGTGTTTGAACGGGTGGCTGACTGTCTCTGCTGAGTCCGGCCTGCTCTGCTCGTCCTGGAAACTTACTATTCTTACCGGAGCCAGCGGCTGCGGCCAGCTGCCCCCGCCCCCTCGCTTCCTGCTGTGTACAGTGTGTCCCAGTGTTTGAACGGGTGGCTGACTGTCTCTGCTGAGTCCGGCCTGCTCTGCTCGTCCTGAAACTTACTATTCTTACCGGGAGCCAGCGGCTGCGGCCAGCTGCCCCCGCCCCCTCGCTTCCTGCTGTGTACAGTGTGTCCCAGTGTTTGAACGGGTGGCTGACTGTCTCTGCTGAGTCCGGCCTGCTCTGCTCGTCCTGGAAACTTACTATTCTTACCGGAGTCAGCGGCTGCGGCCAGCTGCCCCCGCCCCCTCGCTTCCTGCTGTGTACAGTGTGTCCCGTGTTTGAACGGGTGGCTGACTGTCTCTGCTGAGTCCGGCCTGCTCTGCTCGTCCTGGAAACTTACTATTCTTACCGGGAGTCAGCGGCTGCGGCCAGCTGCCCCCGCCCCCTCGCTTCCTGCTGTGTACAGTGTGTCCCGTGTTTGAACGGGTGGCTGACTGTCTCTGCTGAGTCCGGCCTGCTCTGCTCGTCCTGGAAACTTACTATTCTTACCGGAGTCAGCGGCTGCGGCCAGCTGCCCCCCCCCCCTCGCTTCCTGCTGTGTACAGTGTGTCCCAGTGTTTGAACGGGTGGCTGACTGTCTCTGCTGAGTCCGGCCTGCTCTGCTCGTCCTGGAAACTTACTATTCTTACCGGGAGTCAGCGGCTGCGGCCAGCTGCCCCCGCCCCCTCGCTTCCTGCTGTGTACAGTGTGTCCCGTGTTTGAACGGGTGGCTGACTGTCTCTGCTGAGTCCGGCCTGCTCTGCTCGTCCTGGAAACTTACTATTCTTACCGGAGCCAGCGGCTGCGGCCAGCTGCCCCCGCCCCCTCGCTTCCTGCTGTGTACAGTGTGTCCCAGTGTTTGAACGGGTGGCTGACTGTCTCTGCTGAGTCCGGCCTGCTCTGCTCGTCCTGGAAACTTACTATTCTTACCGGGAGTCAGCGGCTGCGGCCAGCTGCCCCCGCCCCCTCGCTTCCTGCTGTGTACAGTGTGTCCCAGTGTTTGAACGGGTGGCTGACTGTCTCTGCTGAGTCCGGCCTGCTCTGCTCGTCCTGGAAACTTACTATTCTTACCGGGAGTCAGCGGCTGCGGCCAGCTGCCCCCGCCCCCTCGCTTCCTGCTGTGTACAGTGTGTCCCAGTGTTTGAACGGGTGGCTGACTGTCTCTGCTGAGTCCGGCCTGCTCTGCTCGTCCTGGAAACTTACTATTCTTACCGGAGTCAGCGGCTGCGGCCAGCTGCCCCCGCCCCCTCGCTTCCTGCTGTGTACAGTGTGTCCCAGTGTTTGAACGGGTGGCTGACTGTCTCTGCTGAGTCCGGCCTGCTCTGCTCGTCCTGGAAACTTACTATTCTTACCGGGAGTCAGCGGCTGCGGCCAGCTGCCCCCGCCCCCTCGCTTCCTGCTGTGTACAGTGTGTCCCAGTGTTTGAACGGGTGGCTGACTGTCTCTGCTGAGTCCGGCCTGCTCTGCTCGTCCTGGAAACTTACTATTCTTACCGGGAGTCAGCGGCTGCGGCCAGCTGCCCCCGCCCCCTCGCTTCCTGCTGTGTACAGTGTGTCCCAGTGTTTGAACGGGTGGCTGACTGTCTCTGCTGAGTCCGGCCTGCTCTGCTCGTCCTGGAAACTTACTATTCTTACCGGGAGTCAGCGGCTGCGGCCAGCTGCCCCCGCCCCCTCGCTTCCTGCTGTGTACAGTGTGTCCCAGTGTTTGAACGGGTGGCTGACTGTCTCTGCTGAGTCCGGCCTGCTCTGCTCGTCCTGGAAACTTACTATTCTTACCGGAGTCAGCGGCTGCGGCCAGCTGCCCCCGCCCCCCTCGCTTCCTGCTGTGTACAGTGTGTCCCGGTGTTTGAACGGGTGGCTGACTGTCTCTGCTGAGTCCGGCCTGCTCTGCTCGTCCTGGAAACTTACTATTCTTACCGGAGTCAGCGGCTGCGGCCAGCTGCCCCCGCCCCCTCGCTTCCTGCTGTGTACAGTGTGTCCCAGTGTTTGAACGGGTGGCTGACTGTCTCTGCTGAGTCCGGCCTGCTCTGCTCGTCCTGGAAACTTACTATTCTTACCGGAGTCAGCGGCTGCGGCCAGCTGCCCCCGCCCCCTCGCTTCCTGCTGTGTACAGTGTGTCCCGTGTTTGAACGGGTGGCTGACTGTCTCTGCTGAGTCCGGCCTGCTCTGCTCGTCCTGGAAACTTACTATTCTTACCGGAGTCAGCGGCTGCGGCCAGCTGCCCCCGCCCCCTCGCTTCCTGCTGTGTACAGTGTGTCCCGGTGTTTGAACGGGTGGCTGACTGTCTCTGCTGAGTCCGGCCTGCTCTGCTCGTCCTGGAAACTTACTATTCTTACCGGGAGTCAGCGGCTGCGGCCAGCTGCCCCCGCCCCCTCGCTTCCTGCTGTGTACAGTGTGTCCCAGTGTTTGAACGGGTGGCTGACTGTCTCTGCTGAGTCCGGCCTGCTCTGCTCGTCCTGGAAACTTACTATTCTTACCGGAGTCAGCGGCTGCGGCCAGCTGCCCCCGCCCCCTCGCTTCCTGCTGTGTACAGTGTGTCCCGTGTTTGAACGGGTGGCTGACTGTCTCTGCTGAGTCCGGCCTGCTCTGCTCGTCCTGGAAACTTACTATTCTTACCGGGAGTCAGCGGCTGCGGCCAGCTGCCCCCGCCCCCTCGCTTCCTGCTGTGTACAGTGTGTCCCAGTGTTTGAACGGGTGGCTGACTGTCTCTGCTGAGTCCGGCCTGCTCTGCTCGTCCTGGAAACTTACTATTCTTACCGGGAGTCAGCGGCTGCGGCCAGCTGCCCCCGCCCCCTCGCTTCCTGCTGTGTACAGTGTGTCCCAGTGTTTGAACGGGTGGCTGACTGTCTCTGCTGAGTCCGGCCTGCTCTGCTCGTCCTGGAAACTTACTATTCTTACCGGGAGTCAGCGGCTGCGGCCAGCTGCCCCCGCCCCCTCGCTTCCTGCTGTGTACAGTGTGTCCCAGTGTTTGAACGGGTGGCTGACTGTCTCTGCTGAGTCCGGCCTGCTCTGCTCGTCCTGGAAACTTACTATTCTTACCGGGAGTCAGCGGCTGCGGCCAGCTGCCCCCGCCCCCTCGCTTCCTGCTGTGTACAGTGTGTCCCAGTGTTTGAACGGGTGGCTGACTGTCTCTGCTGAGTCCGGCCTGCTCTGCTCGTCCTGGAAACTTACTATTCTTACCGGGAGTCAGCGGCTGCGGCCAGCTGCCCCCGCCCCCTCGCTTCCTGCTGTGTACAGTGTCCCCAGTGTTTGAACGGGTGGCTGACTGTCTCTGCTGAGTCCGGCCTGCTCTGCTCGTCCTGGAAACTTACTATTCTTACCGGAGTCAGCGGCTGCGGCCAGCTGCCCCCGCCCCCTCGCTTCCTGCTGTGTACAGTGTGTCCCGTGTTTGAACGGGTGGCTGACTGTCTCTGCTGAGTCCGGCCTGCTCTGCTCGTCCTGGAAACTTACTATTCTTACCGGAGTCAGCGGCTGCGGCCAGCTGCCCCCGCCCCCTCGCTTCCTGCTGTGTACAGTGTGTCCCGTGTTTGAACGGGTGGCTGACTGTCTCTGCTGAGTCCGGCCTGCTCTGCTCGTCCTGGAAACTTACTATTCTTACCGGGAGTCAGCGGCTGCGGCCAGCTGCCCCCGCCCCCTCGCTTCCTGCTGTGTACAGTGTGTCCCAGTGTTTGAACGGGTGGCTGACTGTCTCTGCTGAGTCCGGCCTGCTCTGCTCGTCCTGGAAACTTACTATTCTTACCGGAGTCAGCGGCTGCGGCCAGCTGCCCCCGCCCCCTCGCTTCCTGCTGTGTACAGTGTGTCCCAGTGTTTGAACGGGTGGCTGACTGTCTCTGCTGAGTCCGGCCTGCTCTGCTCGTCCTGGAAACTTACTATTCTTACCGGGAGTCAGCGGCTGCGGCCAGCTGCCCCCGCCCCCTCGCTTCCTGCTGTGTACAGTGTGTCCCAGTGTTTGAACGGGTGGCTGACTGTCTCTGCTGAGTCCGGCCTGCTCTGCTCGTCCTGGAAACTTACTATTCTTACCGGAGTCAGCGGCTGCGGCCAGCTGCCCCCGCCCCCTCGCTTCCTGCTGTGTACAGTGTGTCCCAGTGTTTGAACGGGTGGCTGACTGTCTCTGCTGAGTCCGGCCTGCTCTGCTCGTCCTGGAAACTTACTATTCTTACCGGAGTCAGCGGCTGCGGCCAGCTGCCCCCGCCCCCTCGCTTCCTGCTGTGTACAGTGTGTCCCCGTGTTTGAACGGGTGGCTGACTGTCTCTGCTGAGTCCGGCCTGCTCTGCTCGTCCTGGAAACTTACTATTCTTACCGGGAGTCAGCGGCTGCGGCCAGCTGCCCCCGCCCCCTCGCTTCCTGCTGTGTACAGTGTGCCCGTGTTTGAACGGGTGGCTGACTGTCTCTGCTGAGTCCGGCCTGCTCTGCTCGTCCTGGAAACTTACTATTCTTACCGGGAGTCAGCGGCTGCGGCCAGCTGCCCCCGCCCCCTCGCTTCCTGCTGTGTACAGTGTGTCCCGGTGTTTGAACGGGTGGCTGACTGTCTCTGCTGAGTCCGGCCTGCTCTGCTCGTCCTGGAAACTTACTATTCTTACCGGAGTCAGCGGCTGCGGCCAGCTGCCCCCGCCCCCTCGCTTCCTGCTGTGTACAGTGTGTCCCGGTGTTTGAACGGGTGGCTGACTGTCTCTGCTGAGTCCGGCCTGCTCTGCTCGTCCTGGAAACTTACTATTCTTACCGGGAGTCAGCGGCTGCGGCCAGCTGCCCCCGCCCCCTCGCTTCCTGCTGTGTACAGTGTGTCCCGGTGTTTGAACGGGTGGCTGACTGTCTCTGCTGAGTCCGGCCTGCTCTGCTCGTCCTGGAAACTTACTATTCTTACCGGAGTCAGCGGCTGCGGCCAGCTGCCCCCGCCCCCTCGCTTCCTGCTGTGTACAGTGTGTCCCGGTGTTTGAACGGGTGGCTGACTGTCTCTGCTGAGTCCGGCCTGCTCTGCTCGTCCTGGAAACTTACTATTCTTACCGGGAGTCAGCGGCTGCGGCCAGCTGCCCCCGCCCCCTCGCTTCCTGCTGTGTACAGTGTGTCCCGTGTTTGAACGGGTGGCTGACTGTCTCTGCTGAGTCCGGCCTGCTCTGCTCGTCCTGGAAACTTACTATTCTTACCGGAGTCAGCGGCTGCGGCCAGCTGCCCCCGCCCCCTCGCTTCCTGCTGTGTACAGTGTGTCCCGGTGTTTGAACGGGTGGCTGACTGTCTCTGCTGAGTCCGGCCTGCTCTGCTCGTCCTGGAAACTTACTATTCTTACCGGGAGTCAGCGGCTGCGGCCAGCTGCCCCCGCCCCCTCGCTTCCTGCTGTGTACAGTGTGTCCCGGTGTTTGAACGGTGGCTGACTGTCTCTGCTGAGTCCGGCCTGCTCTGCTCGTCCTGGAAACTTACTATTCTTACCGGAGTCAGCGGCTGCGGCCAGCTGCCCCCGCCCCCTCGCTTCCTGCTGTGTACAGTGTGTCCCGGTGTTTGAACGGGTGGCTGACTGTCTCTGCTGAGTCCGGCCTGCTCTGCTCGTCCTGGAAACTTACTATTCTTACCGGGAGTCAGCGGCTGCGGCCAGCTGCCCCCGCCCCCTCGCTTCCTGCTGTGTACAGTGTGTCCCGTGTTTGAACGGGTGGCTGACTGTCTCTGCTGAGTCCGGCCTGCTCTGCTCGTCCTGGAAACTTACTATTCTTACCGGAGTCAGCGGCTGCGGCCAGCTGCCCCCGCCCCCTCGCTTCCTGCTGTGTACAGTGTGTCCCGGTGTTTGAACGGGTGGCTGACTGTCTCTGCTGAGTCCGGCCTGCTCTGCTCGTCCTGGAAACTTACTATTCTTACCGGGAGTCAGCGGCTGCGGCCAGCTGCCCCCGCCCCCTCGCTTCCTGCTGTGTACAGTGTGTCCCGTGTTTGAACGGGTGGCTGACTGTCTCTGCTGAGTCCGGCCTGCTCTGCTCGTCCTGGAAACTTACTATTCTTACCGGGAGTCAGCGGCTGCGGCCAGCTGCCCCCGCCCCCTCGCTTCCTGCTGTGTACAGTGTGTCCCGTGTTTGAACGGGTGGCTGACTGTCTCTGCTGAGTCCGGCCTGCTCTGCTCGTCCTGGAAACTTACTATTCTTACCGGGAGTCAGCGGCTGCGGCCAGCTGCCCCCGCCCCCTCGCTTCCTGCTGTGTACAGTGTGTCCCGTGTTTGAACGGGTGGCTGACTGTCTCTGCTGAGTCCGGCCTGCTCTGCTCGTCCTGGAAACTTACTATTCTTACCGGGAGTCAGCGGCTGCGGCCAGCTGCCCCCGCCCCCTCGCTTCCTGCTGTGTACAGTGTGTCCCGTGTTTGAACGGGTGGCTGACTGTCTCTGCTGAGTCCGGCCTGCTCTGCTCGTCCTGGAAACTTACTATTCTTACCGGGAGTCAGCGGCTGCGGCCAGCTGCCCCCGCCCCCTCGCTTCCTGCTGTGTACAGTGTGTCCCGTGTTTGAACGGGTGGCTGACTGTCTCTGCTGAGTCCGGCCTGCTCTGCTCGTCCTGGAAACTTACTATTCTTACCGGAGTCAGCGGCTGCGGCCAGCTGCCCCCGCCCCCTCGCTTCCTGCTGTGTACAGTGTGTCCCGTGTTTGAACGGGTGGCTGACTGTCTCTGCTGAGTCCGGCCTGCTCTGCTCGTCCTGGAAACTTACTATTCTTACCGGAGTCAGCGGCTGCGGCCAGCTGCCCCCGCCCCCTCGCTTCCTGCTGTGTACAGTGTGTCCCGGTGTTTGAACGGGTGGCTGACTGTCTCTGCTGAGTCCGGCCTGCTCTGCTCGTCCTGGAAACTTACTATTCTTACCGGGAGTCAGCGGCTGCGGCCAGCTGCCCCCGCCCCCTCGCTTCCTGCTGTGTACAGTGTGTCCCGTGTTTGAACGGGTGGCTGACTGTCTCTGCTGAGTCCGGCCTGCTCTGCTCGTCCTGGAAACTTACTATTCTTACCGGAGTCAGCGGCTGCGGCCAGCTGCCCCCGCCCCCTCGCTTCCTGCTGTGTACAGTGTGTCCCGGTGTTTGAACGGGTGGCTGACTGTCTCTGCTGAGTCCGGCCTGCTCTGCTCGTCCTGGAAACTTACTATTCTTACCGGGAGTCAGCGGCTGCGGCCAGCTGCCCCCGCCCCCTCGCTTCCTGCTGTGTACAGTGTGTCCCGTGTTTGAACGGGTGGCTGACTGTCTCTGCTGAGTCCGGCCTGCTCTGCTCGTCCTGGAAACTTACTATTCTTACCGGGAGTCAGCGGCTGCGGCCAGCTGCCCCCGCCCCCTCGCTTCCTGCTGTGTACAGTGTGTCCCGTGTTTGAACGGGTGGCTGACTGTCTCTGCTGAGTCCGGCCTGCTCTGCTCGTCCTGGAAACTTACTATTCTTACCGGGAGTCAGCGGCTGCGGCCAGCTGCCCCCGCCCCCTCGCTTCCTGCTGTGTACAGTGTGTCCCGGTGTTTGAACGGGTGGCTGACTGTCTCTGCTGAGTCCGGCCTGCTCTGCTCGTCCTGGAAACTTACTATTCTTACCGGGAGTCAGCGGCTGCGGCCAGCTGCCCCCGCCCCCTCGCTTCCTGCTGTGTACAGTGTGTCCCGGTGTTTGAACGGGTGCTGACTGTCTCTGCTGAGTCCGGCCTGCTCTGCTCGTCCTGGAAACTTACTATTCTTACCGGAGTCAGCGGCTGCGGCCAGCTGCCCCCGCCCCCTCGCTTCCTGCTGTGTACAGTGTGTCCCGGTGTTTGAACGGGTGGCTGACTGTCTCTGCTGAGTCCGGCCTGCTCTGCTCGTCCTGGAAACTTACTATTCTTACCGGGAGTCAGCGGCTGCGGCCAGCTGCCCCCGCCCCCTCGCTTCCTGCTGTGTACAGTGTGTCCCGGTGTTTGAACGGGTGGCTGACTGTCTCTGCTGAGTCCGGCCTGCTCTGCTCGTCCTGGAAACTTACTATTCTTACCGGGAGTCAGCGGCTGCGGCCAGCTGCCCCCGCCCCCTCGCTTCCTGCTGTGTACAGTGTGTCCCGGTGTTTGAACGGGTGGCTGACTGTCTCTGCTGAGTCCGGCCTGCTCTGCTCGTCCTGGAAACTTACTATTCTTACCGGGAGTCAGCGGCTGCGGCCAGCTGCCCCCGCCCCCTCGCTTCCTGCTGTGTACAGTGTGTCCCGTGTTTGAACGGGTGGCTGACTGTCTCTGCTGAGTCCGGCCTGCTCTGCTCGTCCTGGAAACTTACTATTCTTACCGGAGTCAGCGGCTGCGGCCAGCTGCCCCCGCCCCCTCGCTTCCTGCTGTGTACAGTGTGTCCCGGTGTTTGAACGGGTGGCTGACTGTCTCTGCTGAGTCCGGCCTGCTCTGCTCGTCCTGGAAACTTACTATTCTTACCGGGAGTCAGCGGCTGCGGCCAGCTGCCCCCGCCCCCTCGCTTCCTGCTGTGTACAGTGTGTCCCGTGTTTGAACGGGTGGCTGACTGTCTCTGCTGAGTCCGGCCTGCTCTGCTCGTCCTGGAAACTTACTATTCTTACCGGGAGTCAGCGGCTGCGGCCAGCTGCCCCCGCCCCCTCGCTTCCTGCTGTGTACAGTGTGTCCCGGTGTTTGAACGGGTGGCTGACTGTCTCTGCTGAGTCCGGCCTGCTCTGCTCGTCCTGGAAACTTACTATTCTTACCGGGAGTCAGCGGCTGCGGCCAGCTGCCCCCGCCCCCTCGCTTCCTGCTGTGTACAGTGTGTCCCGGTGTTTGAACGGGTGGCTGACTGTCTCTGCTGAGTCCGGCCTGCTCTGCTCGTCCTGGAAACTTACTATTCTTACCGGAGTCAGCGGCTGCGGCCAGCTGCCCCCGCCCCCTCGCTTCCTGCTGTGTACAGTGTGTCCCGGTGTTTGAACGGGTGGCTGACTGTCTCTGCTGAGTCCGGCCTGCTCTGCTCGTCCTGGAAACTTACTATTCTTACCGGGAGTCAGCGGCTGCGGCCAGCTGCCCCCGCCCCCTCGCTTCCTGCTGTGTACAGTGTGTCCCGGTGTTTGAACGGTGGCTGACTGTCTCTGCTGAGTCCGGCCTGCTCTGCTCGTCCTGGAAACTTACTATTCTTACCGGGAGTCAGCGGCTGCGGCCAGCTGCCCCCGCCCCCTCGCTTCCTGCTGTGTACAGTGTGTCCCGGTGTTTGAACGGGTGGCTGACTGTCTCTGCTGAGTCCGGCCTGCTCTGCTCGTCCTGGAAACTTACTATTCTTACCGGGAGTCAGCGGCTGCGGCCAGCTGCCCCCGCCCCCTCGCTTCCTGCTGTGTACAGTGTGTCCCGGTGTTTGAACGGGTGGCTGACTGTCTCTGCTGAGTCCGGCCTGCTCTGCTCGTCCTGGAAACTTACTATTCTTACCGGGAGTCAGCGGCTGCGGCCAGCTGCCCCCGCCCCCTCGCTTCCTGCTGTGTACAGTGTGTCCCGGTGTTTGAACGGGTGGCTGACTGTCTCTGCTGAGTCCGGCCTGCTCTGCTCGTCCTGGAAACTTACTATTCTTACCGGAGTCAGCGGCTGCGGCCAGCTGCCCCCGCCCCCTCGCTTCCTGCTGTGTACAGTGTGTCCCGGTGTTTGAACGGGTGGCTGACTGTCTCTGCTGAGTCCGGCCTGCTCTGCTCGTCCTGGAAACTTACTATTCTTACCGGAGTCAGCGGCTGCGGCCAGCTGCCCCCGCCCCCTCGCTTCCTGCTGTGTACAGTGTGTCCCGGTGTTTGAACGGGTGGCTGACTGTCTCTGCTGAGTCCGGCCTGCTCTGCTCGTCCTGGAAACTTACTATTCTTACCGGGAGTCAGCGGCTGCGGCCAGCTGCCCCCGCCCCCTCGCTTCCTGCTGTGTACAGTGTGTCCCGGTGTTTGAACGGGTGGCTGACTGTCTCTGCTGAGTCCGGCCTGCTCTGCTCGTCCTGGAAACTTACTATTCTTACCGGGAGTCAGCGGCTGCGGCCAGCTGCCCCCGCCCCCTCGCTTCCTGCTGTGTACAGTGTGTCCCGGTGTTTGAACGGGTGGCTGACTGTCTCTGCTGAGTCCGGCCTGCTCTGCTCGTCCTGGAAACTTACTATTCTTACCGGGAGTCAGCGGCTGCGGCCAGCTGCCCCCGCCCCCTCGCTTCCTGCTGTGTACAGTGTGTCCCGGTGTTTGAACGGTGGCTGACTGTCTCTGCTGAGTCCGGCCTGCTCTGCTCGTCCTGGAAACTTACTATTCTTACCGGGAGTCAGCGGCTGCGGCCAGCTGCCCCCGCCCCCTCGCTTCCTGCTGTGTACAGTGTGTCCCGTGTTTGAACGGGTGGCTGACTGTCTCTGCTGAGTCCGGCCTGCTCTGCTCGTCCTGGAAACTTACTATTCTTACCGGAGTCAGCGGCTGCGGCCAGCTGCCCCCGCCCCCTCGCTTCCTGCTGTGTACAGTGTGTCCCGGTGTTTGAACGGGTGGCTGACTGTCTCTGCTGAGTCCGGCCTGCTCTGCTCGTCCTGGAAACTTACTATTCTTACCGGGAGTCAGCGGCTGCGGCCAGCTGCCCCCGCCCCCTCGCTTCCTGCTGTGTACAGTGTGTCCCGGTGTTTGAACGGGTGGCTGACTGTCTCTGCTGAGTCCGGCCTGCTCTGCTCGTCCTGGAAACTTACTATTCTTACCGGGAGTCAGCGGCTGCGGCCAGCTGCCCCCGCCCCCTCGCTTCCTGCTGTGTACAGTGTGTCCCGGTGTTTGAACGGGTGGCTGACTGTCTCTGCTGAGTCCGGCCTGCTCTGCTCGTCCTGGAAACTTACTATTCTTACCGGGAGTCAGCGGCTGCGGCCAGCTGCCCCCGCCCCCTCGCTTCCTGCTGTGTACAGTGTGTCCCGTGTTTGAACGGGTGGCTGACTGTCTCTGCTGAGTCCGGCCTGCTCTGCTCGTCCTGGAAACTTACTATTCTTACCGGGAGTCAGCGGCTGCGGCCAGCTGCCCCCGCCCCCTCGCTTCCTGCTGTGTACAGTGTGTCCCGTGTTTGAACGGGTGGCTGACTGTCTCTGCTGAGTCCGGCCTGCTCTGCTCGTCCTGGAAACTTACTATTCTTACCGGGAGTCAGCGGCTGCGGCCAGCTGCCCCCGCCCCCTCGCTTCCTGCTGTGTACAGTGTGTCCCGGTGTTTGAACGGGTGGCTGACTGTCTCTGCTGAGTCCGGCCTGCTCTGCTCGTCCTGGAAACTTACTATTCTTACCGGAGTCAGCGGCTGCGGCCAGCTGCCCCCGCCCCCTCGCTTCCTGCTGTGTACAGTGTGTCCCGGTGTTTGAACGGGTGGCTGACTGTCTCTGCTGAGTCCGGCCTGCTCTGCTCGTCCTGGAAACTTACTATTCTTACCGGGAGTCAGCGGCTGCGGCCAGCTGCCCCCGCCCCCTCGCTTCCTGCTGTGTACAGTGTGTCCCGGTGTTTGAACGGGTGGCTGACTGTCTCTGCTGAGTCCGGCCTGCTCTGCTCGTCCTGGAAACTTACTATTCTTACCGGAGTCAGCGGCTGCGGCCAGCTGCCCCCGCCCCCTCGCTTCCTGCTGTGTACAGTGTGTCCCGGTGTTTGAACGGGTGGCTGACTGTCTCTGCTGAGTCCGGCCTGCTCTGCTCGTCCTGGAAACTTACTATTCTTACCGGGAGTCAGCGGCTGCGGCCAGCTGCCCCCGCCCCCTCGCTTCCTGCTGTGTACAGTGTGTCCCGGTGTTTGAACGGGTGGCTGACTGTCTCTGCTGAGTCCGGCCTGCTCTGCTCGTCCTGGAAACTTACTATTCTTACCGGGAGTCAGCGGCTGCGGCCAGCTGCCCCCGCCCCCTCGCTTCCTGCTGTGTACAGTGTGTCCCGGTGTTTGAACGGGTGGCTGACTGTCTCTGCTGAGTCCGGCCTGCTCTGCTCGTCCTGGAAACTTACTATTCTTACCGGGAGTCAGCGGCTGCGGCCAGCTGCCCCCGCCCCCTCGCTTCCTGCTGTGTACAGTGTGTCCCGTGTTTGAACGGGTGGCTGACTGTCTCTGCTGAGTCCGGCCTGCTCTGCTCGTCCTGGAAACTTACTATTCTTACCGGGAGTCAGCGGCTGCGGCCAGCTGCCCCCGCCCCCTCGCTTCCTGCTGTGTACAGTGTGTCCCGGTGTTTGAACGGGTGGCTGACTGTCTCTGCTGAGTCCGGCCTGCTCTGCTCGTCCTGGAAACTTACTATTCTTACCGGGAGTCAGCGGCTGCGGCCAGCTGCCCCCGCCCCCTCGCTTCCTGCTGTGTACAGTGTGTCCCGGTGTTTGAACGGGTGGCTGACTGTCTCTGCTGAGTCCGGCCTGCTCTGCTCGTCCTGGAAACTTACTATTCTTACCGGGAGTCAGCGGCTGCGGCCAGCTGCCCCCGCCCCCTCGCTTCCTGCTGTGTACAGTGTGTCCCGGTGTTTGAACGGGTGGCTGACTGTCTCTGCTGAGTCCGGCCTGCTCTGCTCGTCCTGGAAACTTACTATTCTTACCGGGAGTCAGCGGCTGCGGCCAGCTGCCCCCGCCCCCTCGCTTCCTGCTGTGTACAGTGTGTCCCGGTGTTTGAACGGGTGGCTGACTGTCTCTGCTGAGTCCGGCCTGCTCTGCTCGTCCTGGAAACTTACTATTCTTACCGGGAGTCAGCGGCTGCGGCCAGCTGCCCCCGCCCCCTCGCTTCCTGCTGTGTACAGTGTGTCCCGTGTTTGAACGGGTGGCTGACTGTCTCTGCTGAGTCCGGCCTGCTCTGCTCGTCCTGGAAACTTACTATTCTTACCGGAGTCAGCGGCTGCGGCCAGCTGCCCCCGCCCCCTCGCTTCCTGCTGTGTACAGTGTGTCCCGGTGTTTGAACGGGTGGCTGACTGTCTCTGCTGAGTCCGGCCTGCTCTGCTCGTCCTGGAAACTTACTATTCTTACCGGGAGTCAGCGGCTGCGGCCAGCTGCCCCCGCCCCCTCGCTTCCTGCTGTGTACAGTGTGTCCCGGTGTTTGAACGGGTGGCTGACTGTCTCTGCTGAGTCCGGCCTGCTCTGCTCGTCCTGGAAACTTACTATTCTTACCGGGAGTCAGCGGCTGCGGCCAGCTGCCCCCGCCCCCTCGCTTCCTGCTGTGTACAGTGTGTCCCGTGTTTGAACGGGTGGCTGACTGTCTCTGCTGAGTCCGGCCTGCTCTGCTCGTCCTGGAAACTTACTATTCTTACCGGGAGTCAGCGGCTGCGGCCAGCTGCCCCCGCCCCCTCGCTTCCTGCTGTGTACAGTGTGTCCCGGTGTTTGAACGGGTGGCTGACTGTCTCTGCTGAGTCCGGCCTGCTCTGCTCGTCCTGGAAACTTACTATTCTTACCGGAGTCAGCGGCTGCGGCCAGCTGCCCCCGCCCCCTCGCTTCCTGCTGTGTACAGTGTGTCCCGGTGTTTGAACGGGTGGCTGACTGTCTCTGCTGAGTCCGGCCTGCTCTGCTCGTCCTGGAAACTTACTATTCTTACCGGGAGTCAGCGGCTGCGGCCAGCTGCCCCCGCCCCCTCGCTTCCTGCTGTGTACAGTGTGTCCCGGTGTTTGAACGGGTGGCTGACTGTCTCTGCTGAGTCCGGCCTGCTCTGCTCGTCCTGGAAACTTACTATTCTTACCGGGAGTCAGCGGCTGCGGCCAGCTGCCCCCGCCCCCTCGCTTCCTGCTGTGTACAGTGTGTCCCGGTGTTTGAACGGGTGGCTGACTGTCTCTGCTGAGTCCGGCCTGCTCTGCTCGTCCTGGAAACTTACTATTCTTACCGGGAGTCAGCGGCTGCGGCCAGCTGCCCCCGCCCCCTCGCTTCCTGCTGTGTACAGTGTGTCCCGTGTTTGAACGGGTGGCTGACTGTCTCTGCTGAGTCCGGCCTGCTCTGCTCGTCCTGGAAACTTACTATTCTTACCGGGAGTCAGCGGCTGCGGCCAGCTGCCCCCGCCCCCTCGCTTCCTGCTGTGTACAGTGTGTCCCGGTGTTTGAACGGGTGGCTGACTGTCTCTGCTGAGTCCGGCCTGCTCTGCTCGTCCTGGAAACTTACTATTCTTACCGGGAGTCAGCGGCTGCGGCCAGCTGCCCCCGCCCCCTCGCTTCCTGCTGTGTACAGTGTGTCCCGTGTTTGAACGGGTGGCTGACTGTCTCTGCTGAGTCCGGCCTGCTCTGCTCGTCCTGGAAACTTACTATTCTTACCGGAGTCAGCGGCTGCGGCCAGCTGCCCCCGCCCCCTCGCTTCCTGCTGTGTACAGTGTGTCCCGGTGTTTGAACGGGTGGCTGACTGTCTCTGCTGAGTCCGGCCTGCTCTGCTCGTCCTGGAAACTTACTATTCTTACCGGGAGTCAGCGGCTGCGGCCAGCTGCCCCCGCCCCCTCGCTTCCTGCTGTGTACAGTGTGTCCCGGTGTTTGAACGGGTGGCTGACTGTCTCTGCTGAGTCCGGCCTGCTCTGCTCGTCCTGGAAACTTACTATTCTTACCGGGAGTCAGCGGCTGCGGCCAGCTGCCCCCGCCCCCTCGCTTCCTGCTGTGTACAGTGTGTCCCGGTGTTTGAACGGGTGGCTGACTGTCTCTGCTGAGTCCGGCCTGCTCTGCTCGTCCTGGAAACTTACTATTCTTACCGGGAGTCAGCGGCTGCGGCCAGCTGCCCCCGCCCCCTCGCTTCCTGCTGTGTACAGTGTGTCCCGGTGTTTGAACGGGTGGCTGACTGTCTCTGCTGAGTCCGGCCTGCTCTGCTCGTCCTGGAAACTTACTATTCTTACCGGAGTCAGCGGCTGCGGCCAGCTGCCCCCGCCCCCTCGCTTCCTGCTGTGTACAGTGTGTCCCGGTGTTTGAACGGGTGGCTGACTGTCTCTGCTGAGTCCGGCCTGCTCTGCTCGTCCTGGAAACTTACTATTCTTACCGGGAGTCAGCGGCTGCGGCCAGCTGCCCCCGCCCCCTCGCTTCCTGCTGTGTACAGTGTGTCCCGGTGTTTGAACGGGTGGCTGACTGTCTCTGCTGAGTCCGGCCTGCTCTGCTCGTCCTGGAAACTTACTATTCTTACCGGGAGTCAGCGGCTGCGGCCAGCTGCCCCCGCCCCCTCGCTTCCTGCTGTGTACAGTGTGTCCCGGTGTTTGAACGGGTGGCTGACTGTCTCTGCTGAGTCCGGCCTGCTCTGCTCGTCCTGGAAACTTACTATTCTTACCGGGAGTCAGCGGCTGCGGCCAGCTGCCCCCGCCCCCTCGCTTCCTGCTGTGTACAGTGTGTCCCGGTGTTTGAACGGGTGGCTGACTGTCTCTGCTGAGTCCGGCCTGCTCTGCTCGTCCTGGAAACTTACTATTCTTACCGGGAGTCAGCGGCTGCGGCCAGCTGCCCCCGCCCCCTCGCTTCCTGCTGTGTACAGTGTGTCCCGGTGTTTGAACGGGTGGCTGACTGTCTCTGCTGAGTCCGGCCTGCTCTGCTCGTCCTGGAAACTTACTATTCTTACCGGGAGTCAGCGGCTGCGGCCAGCTGCCCCCGCCCCCTCGCTTCCTGCTGTGTACAGTGTGTCCCGGTGTTTGAACGGGTGGCTGACTGTCTCTGCTGAGTCCGGCCTGCTCTGCTCGTCCTGGAAACTTACTATTCTTACCGGGAGTCAGCGGCTGCGGCCAGCTGCCCCCGCCCCCTCGCTTCCTGCTGTGTACAGTGTGTCCCGGTGTTTGAACGGGTGGCTGACTGTCTCTGCTGAGTCCGGCCTGCTCTGCTCGTCCTGGAAACTTACTATTCTTACCGGGAGTCAGCGGCTGCGGCCAGCTGCCCCCGCCCCCTCGCTTCCTGCTGTGTACAGTGTGTCCCGGTGTTTGAACGGGTGGCTGACTGTCTCTGCTGAGTCCGGCCTGCTCTGCTCGTCCTGGAAACTTACTATTCTTACCGGGAGTCAGCGGCTGCGGCCAGCTGCCCCCGCCCCCTCGCTTCCTGCTGTGTACAGTGTGTCCCGTGTTTGAACGGGTGGCTGACTGTCTCTGCTGAGTCCGGCCTGCTCTGCTCGTCCTGGAAACTTACTATTCTTACCGGGAGTCAGCGGCTGCGGCCAGCTGCCCCCGCCCCCTCGCTTCCTGCTGTGTACAGTGTGTCCCGGTGTTTGAACGGGTGGCTGACTGTCTCTGCTGAGTCCGGCCTGCTCTGCTCGTCCTGGAAACTTACTATTCTTACCGGGAGTCAGCGGCTGCGGCCAGCTGCCCCCGCCCCCTCGCTTCCTGCTGTGTACAGTGTGTCCCGGTGTTTGAACGGGTGGCTGACTGTCTCTGCTGAGTCCGGCCTGCTCTGCTCGTCCTGGAAACTTACTATTCTTACCGGGAGTCAGCGGCTGCGGCCAGCTGCCCCCGCCCCCTCGCTTCCTGCTGTGTACAGTGTGTCCCGGTGTTTGAACGGGTGGCTGACTGTCTCTGCTGAGTCCGGCCTGCTCTGCTCGTCCTGGAAACTTACTATTCTTACCGGGAGTCAGCGGCTGCGGCCAGCTGCCCCCGCCCCCTCGCTTCCTGCTGTGTACAGTGTGTCCCGGTGTTTGAACGGGTGGCTGACTGTCTCTGCTGAGTCCGGCCTGCTCTGCTCGTCCTGGAAACTTACTATTCTTACCGGGAGTCAGCGGCTGCGGCCAGCTGCCCCCGCCCCCTCGCTTCCTGCTGTGTACAGTGTGTCCCGGTGTTTGAACGGGTGGCTGACTGTCTCTGCTGAGTCCGGCCTGCTCTGCTCGTCCTGGAAACTTACTATTCTTACCGGGAGTCAGCGGCTGCGGCCAGCTGCCCCCGCCCCCTCGCTTCCTGCTGTGTACAGTGTGTCCCGGTGTTTGAACGGGTGGCTGACTGTCTCTGCTGAGTCCGGCCTGCTCTGCTCGTCCTGGAAACTTACTATTCTTACCGGGAGTCAGCGGCTGCGGCCAGCTGCCCCCGCCCCCTCGCTTCCTGCTGTGTACAGTGTGTCCCGGTGTTTGAACGGGTGGCTGACTGTCTCTGCTGAGTCCGGCCTGCTCTGCTCGTCCTGGAAACTTACTATTCTTACCGGGAGTCAGCGGCTGCGGCCAGCTGCCCCCGCCCCCTCGCTTCCTGCTGTGTACAGTGTGTCCCGGTGTTTGAACGGGTGGCTGACTGTCTCTGCTGAGTCCGGCCTGCTCTGCTCGTCCTGGAAACTTACTATTCTTACCGGGAGTCAGCGGCTGCGGCCAGCTGCCCCCGCCCCCTCGCTTCCTGCTGTGTACAGTGTGTCCCGGTGTTTGAACGGGTGGCTGACTGTCTCTGCTGAGTCCGGCCTGCTCTGCTCGTCCTGGAAACTTACTATTCTTACCGGGAGTCAGCGGCTGCGGCCAGCTGCCCCCGCCCCCTCGCTTCCTGCTGTGTACAGTGTGTCCCGGTGTTTGAACGGGTGGCTGACTGTCTCTGCTGAGTCCGGCCTGCTCTGCTCGTCCTGGAAACTTACTATTCTTACCGGGAGTCAGCGGCTGCGGCCAGCTGCCCCCGCCCCCTCGCTTCCTGCTGTGTACAGTGTGTCCCGGTGTTTGAACGGGTGGCTGACTGTCTCTGCTGAGTCCGGCCTGCTCTGCTCGTCCTGGAAACTTACTATTCTTACCGGAGTCAGCGGCTGCGGCCAGCTGCCCCCGCCCCCTCGCTTCCTGCTGTGTACAGTGTGTCCCGGTGTTTGAACGGGTGGCTGACTGTCTCTGCTGAGTCCGGCCTGCTCTGCTCGTCCTGGAAACTTACTATTCTTACCGGGAGTCAGCGGCTGCGGCCAGCTGCCCCCGCCCCCTCGCTTCCTGCTGTGTACAGTGTGTCCCGGTGTTTGAACGGGTGGCTGACTGTCTCTGCTGAGTCCGGCCTGCTCTGCTCGTCCTGGAAACTTACTATTCTTACCGGGAGTCAGCGGCTGCGGCCAGCTGCCCCCGCCCCCTCGCTTCCTGCTGTGTACAGTGTGTCCCGGTGTTTGAACGGGTGGCTGACTGTCTCTGCTGAGTCCGGCCTGCTCTGCTCGTCCTGGAAACTTACTATTCTTACCGGGAGTCAGCGGCTGCGGCCAGCTGCCCCCGCCCCCTCGCTTCCTGCTGTGTACAGTGTGTCCCGGTGTTTGAACGGGTGGCTGACTGTCTCTGCTGAGTCCGGCCTGCTCTGCTCGTCCTGGAAACTTACTATTCTTACCGGAGTCAGCGGCTGCGGCCAGCTGCCCCCGCCCCCTCGCTTCCTGCTGTGTACAGTGTGTCCCGGTGTTTGAACGGGTGGCTGACTGTCTCTGCTGAGTCCGGCCTGCTCTGCTCGTCCTGGAAACTTACTATTCTTACCGGGAGTCAGCGGCTGCGGCCAGCTGCCCCCGCCCCCTCGCTTCCTGCTGTGTACAGTGTGTCCCGGTGTTTGAACGGGTGGCTGACTGTCTCTGCTGAGTCCGGCCTGCTCTGCTCGTCCTGGAAACTTACTATTCTTACCGGGAGTCAGCGGCTGCGGCCAGCTGCCCCCGCCCCCTCGCTTCCTGCTGTGTACAGTGTGTCCCGGTGTTTGAACGGGTGGCTGACTGTCTCTGCTGAGTCCGGCCTGCTCTGCTCGTCCTGGAAACTTACTATTCTTACCGGGAGTCAGCGGCTGCGGCCAGCTGCCCCCGCCCCCTCGCTTCCTGCTGTGTACAGTGTGTCCCGGTGTTTGAACGGGTGGCTGACTGTCTCTGCTGAGTCCGGCCTGCTCTGCTCGTCCTGGAAACTTACTATTCTTACCGGAGTCAGCGGCTGCGGCCAGCTGCCCCCGCCCCCTCGCTTCCTGCTGTGTACAGTGTGTCCCGGTGTTTGAACGGGTGGCTGACTGTCTCTGCTGAGTCCGGCCTGCTCTGCTCGTCCTGGAAACTTACTATTCTTACCGGGAGTCAGCGGCTGCGGCCAGCTGCCCCCGCCCCCTCGCTTCCTGCTGTGTACAGTGTGTCCCGGTGTTTGAACGGGTGGCTGACTGTCTCTGCTGAGTCCGGCCTGCTCTGCTCGTCCTGGAAACTTACTATTCTTACCGGGAGTCAGCGGCTGCGGCCAGCTGCCCCCGCCCCCTCGCTTCCTGCTGTGTACAGTGTGTCCCGGTGTTTGAACGGGTGGCTGACTGTCTCTGCTGAGTCCGGCCTGCTCTGCTCGTCCTGGAAACTTACTATTCTTACCGGGAGTCAGCGGCTGCGGCCAGCTGCCCCCGCCCCCTCGCTTCCTGCTGTGTACAGTGTGTCCCGGTGTTTGAACGGGTGGCTGACTGTCTCTGCTGAGTCCGGCCTGCTCTGCTCGTCCTGGAAACTTACTATTCTTACCGGGAGTCAGCGGCTGCGGCCAGCTGCCCCCGCCCCCTCGCTTCCTGCTGTGTACAGTGTGTCCCGGTGTTTGAACGGGTGGCTGACTGTCTCTGCTGAGTCCGGCCTGCTCTGCTCGTCCTGGAAACTTACTATTCTTACCGGGAGTCAGCGGCTGCGGCCAGCTGCCCCCGCCCCCTCGCTTCCTGCTGTGTACAGTGTGTCCCGGTGTTTGAACGGGTGGCTGACTGTCTCTGCTGAGTCCGGCCTGCTCTGCTCGTCCTGGAAACTTACTATTCTTACCGGGAGTCAGCGGCTGCGGCCAGCTGCCCCCGCCCCCTCGCTTCCTGCTGTGTACAGTGTGTCCCGGTGTTTGAACGGGTGGCTGACTGTCTCTGCTGAGTCCGGCCTGCTCTGCTCGTCCTGGAAACTTACTATTCTTACCGGGAGTCAGCGGCTGCGGCCAGCTGCCCCCGCCCCCTCGCTTCCTGCTGTGTACAGTGTGTCCCGGTGTTTGAACGGGTGGCTGACTGTCTCTGCTGAGTCCGGCCTGCTCTGCTCGTCCTGGAAACTTACTATTCTTACCGGGAGTCAGCGGCTGCGGCCAGCTGCCCCCGCCCCCTCGCTTCCTGCTGTGTACAGTGTGTCCCGGTGTTTGAACGGGTGGCTGACTGTCTCTGCTGAGTCCGGCCTGCTCTGCTCGTCCTGGAAACTTACTATTCTTACCGGGAGTCAGCGGCTGCGGCCAGCTGCCCCCGCCCCCTCGCTTCCTGCTGTGTACAGTGTGTCCCGGTGTTTGAACGGGTGGCTGACTGTCTCTGCTGAGTCCGGCCTGCTCTGCTCGTCCTGGAAACTTACTATTCTTACCGGGAGTCAGCGGCTGCGGCCAGCTGCCCCCGCCCCCTCGCTTCCTGCTGTGTACAGTGTGTCCCGGTGTTTGAACGGGTGGCTGACTGTCTCTGCTGAGTCCGGCCTGCTCTGCTCGTCCTGGAAACTTACTATTCTTACCGGGAGTCAGCGGCTGCGGCCAGCTGCCCCCGCCCCCTCGCTTCCTGCTGTGTACAGTGTGTCCCGGTGTTTGAACGGGTGGCTGACTGTCTCTGCTGAGTCCGGCCTGCTCTGCTCGTCCTGGAAACTTACTATTCTTACCGGGAGTCAGCGGCTGCGGCCAGCTGCCCCCGCCCCCTCGCTTCCTGCTGTGTACAGTGTGTCCCGGTGTTTGAACGGGTGGCTGACTGTCTCTGCTGAGTCCGGCCTGCTCTGCTCGTCCTGGAAACTTACTATTCTTACCGGGAGTCAGCGGCTGCGGCCAGCTGCCCCCGCCCCCTCGCTTCCTGCTGTGTACAGTGTGTCCCGGTGTTTGAACGGGTGGCTGACTGTCTCTGCTGAGTCCGGCCTGCTCTGCTCGTCCTGGAAACTTACTATTCTTACCGGGAGTCAGCGGCTGCGGCCAGCTGCCCCCGCCCCCTCGCTTCCTGCTGTGTACAGTGTGTCCCGGTGTTTGAACGGGTGGCTGACTGTCTCTGCTGAGTCCGGCCTGCTCTGCTCGTCCTGGAAACTTACTATTCTTACCGGGAGTCAGCGGCTGCGGCCAGCTGCCCCCGCCCCCTCGCTTCCTGCTGTGTACAGTGTGTCCCGGTGTTTGAACGGGTGGCTGACTGTCTCTGCTGAGTCCGGCCTGCTCTGCTCGTCCTGGAAACTTACTATTCTTACCGGGAGTCAGCGGCTGCGGCCAGCTGCCCCCGCCCCCTCGCTTCCTGCTGTGTACAGTGTGTCCCGGTGTTTGAACGGGTGGCTGACTGTCTCTGCTGAGTCCGGCCTGCTCTGCTCGTCCTGGAAACTTACTATTCTTACCGGGAGTCAGCGGCTGCGGCCAGCTGCCCCCGCCCCCTCGCTTCCTGCTGTGTACAGTGTGTCCCGGTGTTTGAACGGGTGGCTGACTGTCTCTGCTGAGTCCGGCCTGCTCTGCTCGTCCTGGAAACTTACTATTCTTACCGGGAGTCAGCGGCTGCGGCCAGCTGCCCCCGCCCCCTCGCTTCCTGCTGTGTACAGTGTGTCCCGGTGTTTGAACGGGTGGCTGACTGTCTCTGCTGAGTCCGGCCTGCTCTGCTCGTCCTGGAAACTTACTATTCTTACCGGGAGTCAGCGGCTGCGGCCAGCTGCCCCCGCCCCCTCGCTTCCTGCTGTGTACAGTGTGTCCCGGTGTTTGAACGGGTGGCTGACTGTCTCTGCTGAGTCCGGCCTGCTCTGCTCGTCCTGGAAACTTACTATTCTTACCGGGAGTCAGCGGCTGCGGCCAGCTGCCCCCGCCCCCTCGCTTCCTGCTGTGTACAGTGTGTCCCGGTGTTTGAACGGGTGGCTGACTGTCTCTGCTGAGTCCGGCCTGCTCTGCTCGTCCTGGAAACTTACTATTCTTACCGGGAGTCAGCGGCTGCGGCCAGCTGCCCCCGCCCCCTCGCTTCCTGCTGTGTACAGTGTGTCCCGGTGTTTGAACGGGTGGCTGACTGTCTCTGCTGAGTCCGGCCTGCTCTGCTCGTCCTGGAAACTTACTATTCTTACCGGGAGTCAGCGGCTGCGGCCAGCTGCCCCCGCCCCCTCGCTTCCTGCTGTGTACAGTGTGTCCCGGTGTTTGAACGGGTGGCTGACTGTCTCTGCTGAGTCCGGCCTGCTCTGCTCGTCCTGGAAACTTACTATTCTTACCGGGAGTCAGCGGCTGCGGCCAGCTGCCCCCGCCCCCTCGCTTCCTGCTGTGTACAGTGTGTCCCGGTGTTTGAACGGGTGGCTGACTGTCTCTGCTGAGTCCGGCCTGCTCTGCTCGTCCTGGAAACTTACTATTCTTACCGGGAGTCAGCGGCTGCGGCCAGCTGCCCCCGCCCCCTCGCTTCCTGCTGTGTACAGTGTGTCCCGGTGTTTGAACGGGTGGCTGACTGTCTCTGCTGAGTCCGGCCTGCTCTGCTCGTCCTGGAAACTTACTATTCTTACCGGGAGTCAGCGGCTGCGGCCAGCTGCCCCCGCCCCCTCGCTTCCTGCTGTGTACAGTGTGTCCCGGTGTTTGAACGGGTGGCTGACTGTCTCTGCTGAGTCCGGCCTGCTCTGCTCGTCCTGGAAACTTACTATTCTTACCGGGAGTCAGCGGCTGCGGCCAGCTGCCCCCGCCCCCTCGCTTCCTGCTGTGTACAGTGTGTCCCGGTGTTTGAACGGGTGGCTGACTGTCTCTGCTGAGTCCGGCCTGCTCTGCTCGTCCTGGAAACTTACTATTCTTACCGGGAGTCAGCGGCTGCGGCCAGCTGCCCCCGCCCCCTCGCTTCCTGCTGTGTACAGTGTGTCCCGGTGTTTGAACGGGTGGCTGACTGTCTCTGCTGAGTCCGGCCTGCTCTGCTCGTCCTGGAAACTTACTATTCTTACCGGGAGTCAGCGGCTGCGGCCAGCTGCCCCCGCCCCCTCGCTTCCTGCTGTGTACAGTGTGTCCCGGTGTTTGAACGGGTGGCTGACTGTCTCTGCTGAGTCCGGCCTGCTCTGCTCGTCCTGGAAACTTACTATTCTTACCGGGAGTCAGCGGCTGCGGCCAGCTGCCCCCGCCCCCTCGCTTCCTGCTGTGTACAGTGTGTCCCGGTGTTTGAACGGGTGGCTGACTGTCTCTGCTGAGTCCGGCCTGCTCTGCTCGTCCTGGAAACTTACTATTCTTACCGGGAGTCAGCGGCTGCGGCCAGCTGCCCCCGCCCCCTCGCTTCCTGCTGTGTACAGTGTGTCCCGGTGTTTGAACGGGTGGCTGACTGTCTCTGCTGAGTCCGGCCTGCTCTGCTCGTCCTGGAAACTTACTATTCTTACCGGGAGTCAGCGGCTGCGGCCAGCTGCCCCCGCCCCCTCGCTTCCTGCTGTGTACAGTGTGTCCCGGTGTTTGAACGGGTGGCTGACTGTCTCTGCTGAGTCCGGCCTGCTCTGCTCGTCCTGGAAACTTACTATTCTTACCGGGAGTCAGCGGCTGCGGCCAGCTGCCCCCGCCCCCTCGCTTCCTGCTGTGTACAGTGTGTCCCGGTGTTTGAACGGGTGGCTGACTGTCTCTGCTGAGTCCGGCCTGCTCTGCTCGTCCTGGAAACTTACTATTCTTACCGGGAGTCAGCGGCTGCGGCCAGCTGCCCCCGCCCCCTCGCTTCCTGCTGTGTACAGTGTGTCCCGGTGTTTGAACGGGTGGCTGACTGTCTCTGCTGAGTCCGGCCTGCTCTGCTCGTCCTGGAAACTTACTATTCTTACCGGGAGTCAGCGGCTGCGGCCAGCTGCCCCCGCCCCCTCGCTTCCTGCTGTGTACAGTGTGTCCCGGTGTTTGAACGGGTGGCTGACTGTCTCTGCTGAGTCCGGCCTGCTCTGCTCGTCCTGGAAACTTACTATTCTTACCGGGAGTCAGCGGCTGCGGCCAGCTGCCCCCGCCCCCTCGCTTCCTGCTGTGTACAGTGTGTCCCGGTGTTTGAACGGGTGGCTGACTGTCTCTGCTGAGTCCGGCCTGCTCTGCTCGTCCTGGAAACTTACTATTCTTACCGGGAGTCAGCGGCTGCGGCCAGCTGCCCCCGCCCCCTCGCTTCCTGCTGTGTACAGTGTGTCCCGGTGTTTGAACGGGTGGCTGACTGTCTCTGCTGAGTCCGGCCTGCTCTGCTCGTCCTGGAAACTTACTATTCTTACCGGGAGTCAGCGGCTGCGGCCAGCTGCCCCCGCCCCCTCGCTTCCTGCTGTGTACAGTGTGTCCCGGTGTTTGAACGGGTGGCTGACTGTCTCTGCTGAGTCCGGCCTGCTCTGCTCGTCCTGGAAACTTACTATTCTTACCGGGAGTCAGCGGCTGCGGCCAGCTGCCCCCGCCCCCTCGCTTCCTGCTGTGTACAGTGTGTCCCGGTGTTTGAACGGGTGGCTGACTGTCTCTGCTGAGTCCGGCCTGCTCTGCTCGTCCTGGAAACTTACTATTCTTACCGGGAGTCAGCGGCTGCGGCCAGCTGCCCCCGCCCCCTCGCTTCCTGCTGTGTACAGTGTGTCCCGGTGTTTGAACGGGTGGCTGACTGTCTCTGCTGAGTCCGGCCTGCTCTGCTCGTCCTGGAAACTTACTATTCTTACCGGGAGTCAGCGGCTGCGGCCAGCTGCCCCCGCCCCCTCGCTTCCTGCTGTGTACAGTGTGTCCCGGTGTTTGAACGGGTGGCTGACTGTCTCTGCTGAGTCCGGCCTGCTCTGCTCGTCCTGGAAACTTACTATTCTTACCGGGAGTCAGCGGCTGCGGCCAGCTGCCCCCGCCCCCTCGCTTCCTGCTGTGTACAGTGTGTCCCGGTGTTTGAACGGGTGGCTGACTGTCTCTGCTGAGTCCGGCCTGCTCTGCTCGTCCTGGAAACTTACTATTCTTACCGGGAGTCAGCGGCTGCGGCCAGCTGCCCCCGCCCCCTCGCTTCCTGCTGTGTACAGTGTGTCCCGGTGTTTGAACGGGTGGCTGACTGTCTCTGCTGAGTCCGGCCTGCTCTGCTCGTCCTGGAAACTTACTATTCTTACCGGGAGTCAGCGGCTGCGGCCAGCTGCCCCCGCCCCCTCGCTTCCTGCTGTGTACAGTGTGTCCCGGTGTTTGAACGGGTGGCTGACTGTCTCTGCTGAGTCCGGCCTGCTCTGCTCGTCCTGGAAACTTACTATTCTTACCGGGAGTCAGCGGCTGCGGCCAGCTGCCCCCGCCCCCTCGCTTCCTGCTGTGTACAGTGTGTCCCGGTGTTTGAACGGGTGGCTGACTGTCTCTGCTGAGTCCGGCCTGCTCTGCTCGTCCTGGAAACTTACTATTCTTACCGGGAGTCAGCGGCTGCGGCCAGCTGCCCCCGCCCCCTCGCTTCCTGCTGTGTACAGTGTGTCCCGGTGTTTGAACGGGTGGCTGACTGTCTCTGCTGAGTCCGGCCTGCTCTGCTCGTCCTGGAAACTTACTATTCTTACCGGGAGTCAGCGGCTGCGGCCAGCTGCCCCCGCCCCCTCGCTTCCTGCTGTGTACAGTGTGTCCCGGTGTTTGAACGGGTGGCTGACTGTCTCTGCTGAGTCCGGCCTGCTCTGCTCGTCCTGGAAACTTACTATTCTTACCGGGAGTCAGCGGCTGCGGCCAGCTGCCCCCGCCCCCTCGCTTCCTGCTGTGTACAGTGTGTCCCGGTGTTTGAACGGGTGGCTGACTGTCTCTGCTGAGTCCGGCCTGCTCTGCTCGTCCTGGAAACTTACTATTCTTACCGGGAGTCAGCGGCTGCGGCCAGCTGCCCCCGCCCCCTCGCTTCCTGCTGTGTACAGTGTGTCCCGGTGTTTGAACGGGTGGCTGACTGTCTCTGCTGAGTCCGGCCTGCTCTGCTCGTCCTGGAAACTTACTATTCTTACCGGGAGTCAGCGGCTGCGGCCAGCTGCCCCCGCCCCCTCGCTTCCTGCTGTGTACAGTGTGTCCCGGTGTTTGAACGGGTGGCTGACTGTCTCTGCTGAGTCCGGCCTGCTCTGCTCGTCCTGGAAACTTACTATTCTTACCGGGAGTCAGCGGCTGCGGCCAGCTGCCCCCGCCCCCTCGCTTCCTGCTGTGTACAGTGTGTCCCGGTGTTTGAACGGGTGGCTGACTGTCTCTGCTGAGTCCGGCCTGCTCTGCTCGTCCTGGAAACTTACTATTCTTACCGGGAGTCAGCGGCTGCGGCCAGCTGCCCCCGCCCCCTCGCTTCCTGCTGTGTACAGTGTGTCCCGGTGTTTGAACGGGTGGCTGACTGTCTCTGCTGAGTCCGGCCTGCTCTGCTCGTCCTGGAAACTTACTATTCTTACCGGGAGTCAGCGGCTGCGGCCAGCTGCCCCCGCCCCCTCGCTTCCTGCTGTGTACAGTGTGTCCCGGTGTTTGAACGGGTGGCTGACTGTCTCTGCTGAGTCCGGCCTGCTCTGCTCGTCCTGGAAACTTACTATTCTTACCGGGAGTCAGCGGCTGCGGCCAGCTGCCCCCGCCCCCTCGCTTCCTGCTGTGTACAGTGTGTCCCGGTGTTTGAACGGGTGGCTGACTGTCTCTGCTGAGTCCGGCCTGCTCTGCTCGTCCTGGAAACTTACTATTCTTACCGGGAGTCAGCGGCTGCGGCCAGCTGCCCCCGCCCCCTCGCTTCCTGCTGTGTACAGTGTGTCCCGGTGTTTGAACGGGTGGCTGACTGTCTCTGCTGAGTCCGGCCTGCTCTGCTCGTCCTGGAAACTTACTATTCTTACCGGGAGTCAGCGGCTGCGGCCAGCTGCCCCCGCCCCCTCGCTTCCTGCTGTGTACAGTGTGTCCCGGTGTTTGAACGGGTGGCTGACTGTCTCTGCTGAGTCCGGCCTGCTCTGCTCGTCCTGGAAACTTACTATTCTTACCGGGAGTCAGCGGCTGCGGCCAGCTGCCCCCGCCCCCTCGCTTCCTGCTGTGTACAGTGTGTCCCGGTGTTTGAACGGGTGGCTGACTGTCTCTGCTGAGTCCGGCCTGCTCTGCTCGTCCTGGAAACTTACTATTCTTACCGGGAGTCAGCGGCTGCGGCCAGCTGCCCCCGCCCCCTCGCTTCCTGCTGTGTACAGTGTGTCCCGGTGTTTGAACGGGTGGCTGACTGTCTCTGCTGAGTCCGGCCTGCTCTGCTCGTCCTGGAAACTTACTATTCTTACCGGGAGTCAGCGGCTGCGGCCAGCTGCCCCCGCCCCCTCGCTTCCTGCTGTGTACAGTGTGTCCCGGTGTTTGAACGGGTGGCTGACTGTCTCTGCTGAGTCCGGCCTGCTCTGCTCGTCCTGGAAACTTACTATTCTTACCGGGAGTCAGCGGCTGCGGCCAGCTGCCCCCGCCCCCTCGCTTCCTGCTGTGTACAGTGTGTCCCGGTGTTTGAACGGGTGGCTGACTGTCTCTGCTGAGTCCGGCCTGCTCTGCTCGTCCTGGAAACTTACTATTCTTACCGGGAGTCAGCGGCTGCGGCCAGCTGCCCCCGCCCCCTCGCTTCCTGCTGTGTACAGTGTGTCCCGGTGTTTGAACGGGTGGCTGACTGTCTCTGCTGAGTCCGGCCTGCTCTGCTCGTCCTGGAAACTTACTATTCTTACCGGGAGTCAGCGGCTGCGGCCAGCTGCCCCCGCCCCCTCGCTTCCTGCTGTGTACAGTGTGTCCCGGTGTTTGAACGGGTGGCTGACTGTCTCTGCTGAGTCCGGCCTGCTCTGCTCGTCCTGGAAACTTACTATTCTTACCGGGAGTCAGCGGCTGCGGCCAGCTGCCCCCGCCCCCTCGCTTCCTGCTGTGTACAGTGTGTCCCGGTGTTTGAACGGGTGGCTGACTGTCTCTGCTGAGTCCGGCCTGCTCTGCTCGTCCTGGAAACTTACTATTCTTACCGGGAGTCAGCGGCTGCGGCCAGCTGCCCCCGCCCCCTCGCTTCCTGCTGTGTACAGTGTGTCCCGGTGTTTGAACGGGTGGCTGACTGTCTCTGCTGAGTCCGGCCTGCTCTGCTCGTCCTGGAAACTTACTATTCTTACCGGGAGTCAGCGGCTGCGGCCAGCTGCCCCCGCCCCCTCGCTTCCTGCTGTGTACAGTGTGTCCCGGTGTTTGAACGGGTGGCTGACTGTCTCTGCTGAGTCCGGCCTGCTCTGCTCGTCCTGGAAACTTACTATTCTTACCGGGAGTCAGCGGCTGCGGCCAGCTGCCCCCGCCCCCTCGCTTCCTGCTGTGTACAGTGTGTCCCGGTGTTTGAACGGGTGGCTGACTGTCTCTGCTGAGTCCGGCCTGCTCTGCTCGTCCTGGAAACTTACTATTCTTACCGGGAGTCAGCGGCTGCGGCCAGCTGCCCCCGCCCCCTCGCTTCCTGCTGTGTACAGTGTGTCCCGGTGTTTGAACGGGTGGCTGACTGTCTCTGCTGAGTCCGGCCTGCTCTGCTCGTCCTGGAAACTTACTATTCTTACCGGGAGTCAGCGGCTGCGGCCAGCTGCCCCCGCCCCCTCGCTTCCTGCTGTGTACAGTGTGTCCCGGTGTTTGAACGGGTGGCTGACTGTCTCTGCTGAGTCCGGCCTGCTCTGCTCGTCCTGGAAACTTACTATTCTTACCGGGAGTCAGCGGCTGCGGCCAGCTGCCCCCGCCCCCTCGCTTCCTGCTGTGTACAGTGTGTCCCGGTGTTTGAACGGGTGGCTGACTGTCTCTGCTGAGTCCGGCCTGCTCTGCTCGTCCTGGAAACTTACTATTCTTACCGGGAGTCAGCGGCTGCGGCCAGCTGCCCCCGCCCCCTCGCTTCCTGCTGTGTACAGTGTGTCCCGGTGTTTGAACGGGTGGCTGACTGTCTCTGCTGAGTCCGGCCTGCTCTGCTCGTCCTGGAAACTTACTATTCTTACCGGGAGTCAGCGGCTGCGGCCAGCTGCCCCCGCCCCCTCGCTTCCTGCTGTGTACAGTGTGTCCCGGTGTTTGAACGGGTGGCTGACTGTCTCTGCTGAGTCCGGCCTGCTCTGCTCGTCCTGGAAACTTACTATTCTTACCGGGAGTCAGCGGCTGCGGCCAGCTGCCCCCGCCCCCTCGCTTCCTGCTGTGTACAGTGTGTCCCGGTGTTTGAACGGGTGGCTGACTGTCTCTGCTGAGTCCGGCCTGCTCTGCTCGTCCTGGAAACTTACTATTCTTACCGGGAGTCAGCGGCTGCGGCCAGCTGCCCCCGCCCCCTCGCTTCCTGCTGTGTACAGTGTGTCCCGGTGTTTGAACGGGTGGCTGACTGTCTCTGCTGAGTCCGGCCTGCTCTGCTCGTCCTGGAAACTTACTATTCTTACCGGGAGTCAGCGGCTGCGGCCAGCTGCCCCCGCCCCCTCGCTTCCTGCTGTGTACAGTGTGTCCCGGTGTTTGAACGGGTGGCTGACTGTCTCTGCTGAGTCCGGCCTGCTCTGCTCGTCCTGGAAACTTACTATTCTTACCGGGAGTCAGCGGCTGCGGCCAGCTGCCCCCGCCCCCTCGCTTCCTGCTGTGTACAGTGTGTCCCGGTGTTTGAACGGGTGGCTGACTGTCTCTGCTGAGTCCGGCCTGCTCTGCTCGTCCTGGAAACTTACTATTCTTACCGGGAGTCAGCGGCTGCGGCCAGCTGCCCCCGCCCCCTCGCTTCCTGCTGTGTACAGTGTGTCCCGGTGTTTGAACGGGTGGCTGACTGTCTCTGCTGAGTCCGGCCTGCTCTGCTCGTCCTGGAAACTTACTATTCTTACCGGGAGTCAGCGGCTGCGGCCAGCTGCCCCCGCCCCCTCGCTTCCTGCTGTGTACAGTGTGTCCCGGTGTTTGAACGGGTGGCTGACTGTCTCTGCTGAGTCCGGCCTGCTCTGCTCGTCCTGGAAACTTACTATTCTTACCGGGAGTCAGCGGCTGCGGCCAGCTGCCCCCGCCCCCTCGCTTCCTGCTGTGTACAGTGTGTCCCGGTGTTTGAACGGGTGGCTGACTGTCTCTGCTGAGTCCGGCCTGCTCTGCTCGTCCTGGAAACTTACTATTCTTACCGGGAGTCAGCGGCTGCGGCCAGCTGCCCCCGCCCCCTCGCTTCCTGCTGTGTACAGTGTGTCCCGGTGTTTGAACGGGTGGCTGACTGTCTCTGCTGAGTCCGGCCTGCTCTGCTCGTCCTGGAAACTTACTATTCTTACCGGGAGTCAGCGGCTGCGGCCAGCTGCCCCCGCCCCCTCGCTTCCTGCTGTGTACAGTGTGTCCCGGTGTTTGAACGGGTGGCTGACTGTCTCTGCTGAGTCCGGCCTGCTCTGCTCGTCCTGGAAACTTACTATTCTTACCGGGAGTCAGCGGCTGCGGCCAGCTGCCCCCGCCCCCTCGCTTCCTGCTGTGTACAGTGTGTCCCGGTGTTTGAACGGGTGGCTGACTGTCTCTGCTGAGTCCGGCCTGCTCTGCTCGTCCTGGAAACTTACTATTCTTACCGGGAGTCAGCGGCTGCGGCCAGCTGCCCCCGCCCCCTCGCTTCCTGCTGTGTACAGTGTGTCCCGGTGTTTGAACGGGTGGCTGACTGTCTCTGCTGAGTCCGGCCTGCTCTGCTCGTCCTGGAAACTTACTATTCTTACCGGGAGTCAGCGGCTGCGGCCAGCTGCCCCCGCCCCCTCGCTTCCTGCTGTGTACAGTGTGTCCCGGTGTTTGAACGGGTGGCTGACTGTCTCTGCTGAGTCCGGCCTGCTCTGCTCGTCCTGGAAACTTACTATTCTTACCGGGAGTCAGCGGCTGCGGCCAGCTGCCCCCGCCCCCTCGCTTCCTGCTGTGTACAGTGTGTCCCGGTGTTTGAACGGGTGGCTGACTGTCTCTGCTGAGTCCGGCCTGCTCTGCTCGTCCTGGAAACTTACTATTCTTACCGGGAGTCAGCGGCTGCGGCCAGCTGCCCCCGCCCCCTCGCTTCCTGCTGTGTACAGTGTGTCCCGGTGTTTGAACGGGTGGCTGACTGTCTCTGCTGAGTCCGGCCTGCTCTGCTCGTCCTGGAAACTTACTATTCTTACCGGGAGTCAGCGGCTGCGGCCAGCTGCCCCCGCCCCCTCGCTTCCTGCTGTGTACAGTGTGTCCCGGTGTTTGAACGGGTGGCTGACTGTCTCTGCTGAGTCCGGCCTGCTCTGCTCGTCCTGGAAACTTACTATTCTTACCGGGAGTCAGCGGCTGCGGCCAGCTGCCCCCGCCCCCTCGCTTCCTGCTGTGTACAGTGTGTCCCGGTGTTTGAACGGGTGGCTGACTGTCTCTGCTGAGTCCGGCCTGCTCTGCTCGTCCTGGAAACTTACTATTCTTACCGGGAGTCAGCGGCTGCGGCCAGCTGCCCCCGCCCCCTCGCTTCCTGCTGTGTACAGTGTGTCCCGGTGTTTGAACGGGTGGCTGACTGTCTCTGCTGAGTCCGGCCTGCTCTGCTCGTCCTGGAAACTTACTATTCTTACCGGGAGTCAGCGGCTGCGGCCAGCTGCCCCCGCCCCCTCGCTTCCTGCTGTGTACAGTGTGTCCCGGTGTTTGAACGGGTGGCTGACTGTCTCTGCTGAGTCCGGCCTGCTCTGCTCGTCCTGGAAACTTACTATTCTTACCGGGAGTCAGCGGCTGCGGCCAGCTGCCCCCGCCCCCTCGCTTCCTGCTGTGTACAGTGTGTCCCGGTGTTTGAACGGGTGGCTGACTGTCTCTGCTGAGTCCGGCCTGCTCTGCTCGTCCTGGAAACTTACTATTCTTACCGGGAGTCAGCGGCTGCGGCCAGCTGCCCCCGCCCCCTCGCTTCCTGCTGTGTACAGTGTGTCCCGGTGTTTGAACGGGTGGCTGACTGTCTCTGCTGAGTCCGGCCTGCTCTGCTCGTCCTGGAAACTTACTATTCTTACCGGGAGTCAGCGGCTGCGGCCAGCTGCCCCCGCCCCCTCGCTTCCTGCTGTGTACAGTGTGTCCCGGTGTTTGAACGGGTGGCTGACTGTCTCTGCTGAGTCCGGCCTGCTCTGCTCGTCCTGGAAACTTACTATTCTTACCGGGAGTCAGCGGCTGCGGCCAGCTGCCCCCGCCCCCTCGCTTCCTGCTGTGTACAGTGTGTCCCGGTGTTTGAACGGGTGGCTGACTGTCTCTGCTGAGTCCGGCCTGCTCTGCTCGTCCTGGAAACTTACTATTCTTACCGGGAGTCAGCGGCTGCGGCCAGCTGCCCCCGCCCCCTCGCTTCCTGCTGTGTACAGTGTGTCCCGGTGTTTGAACGGGTGGCTGACTGTCTCTGCTGAGTCCGGCCTGCTCTGCTCGTCCTGGAAACTTACTATTCTTACCGGGAGTCAGCGGCTGCGGCCAGCTGCCCCCGCCCCCTCGCTTCCTGCTGTGTACAGTGTGTCCCGGTGTTTGAACGGGTGGCTGACTGTCTCTGCTGAGTCCGGCCTGCTCTGCTCGTCCTGGAAACTTACTATTCTTACCGGGAGTCAGCGGCTGCGGCCAGCTGCCCCCGCCCCCTCGCTTCCTGCTGTGTACAGTGTGTCCCGGTGTTTGAACGGGTGGCTGACTGTCTCTGCTGAGTCCGGCCTGCTCTGCTCGTCCTGGAAACTTACTATTCTTACCGGGAGTCAGCGGCTGCGGCCAGCTGCCCCCGCCCCCTCGCTTCCTGCTGTGTACAGTGTGTCCCGGTGTTTGAACGGGTGGCTGACTGTCTCTGCTGAGTCCGGCCTGCTCTGCTCGTCCTGGAAACTTACTATTCTTACCGGGAGTCAGCGGCTGCGGCCAGCTGCCCCCGCCCCCTCGCTTCCTGCTGTGTACAGTGTGTCCCGGTGTTTGAACGGGTGGCTGACTGTCTCTGCTGAGTCCGGCCTGCTCTGCTCGTCCTGGAAACTTACTATTCTTACCGGGAGTCAGCGGCTGCGGCCAGCTGCCCCCGCCCCCTCGCTTCCTGCTGTGTACAGTGTGTCCCGGTGTTTGAACGGGTGGCTGACTGTCTCTGCTGAGTCCGGCCTGCTCTGCTCGTCCTGGAAACTTACTATTCTTACCGGGAGTCAGCGGCTGCGGCCAGCTGCCCCCGCCCCCTCGCTTCCTGCTGTGTACAGTGTGTCCCGGTGTTTGAACGGGTGGCTGACTGTCTCTGCTGAGTCCGGCCTGCTCTGCTCGTCCTGGAAACTTACTATTCTTACCGGGAGTCAGCGGCTGCGGCCAGCTGCCCCCGCCCCCTCGCTTCCTGCTGTGTACAGTGTGTCCCGGTGTTTGAACGGGTGGCTGACTGTCTCTGCTGAGTCCGGCCTGCTCTGCTCGTCCTGGAAACTTACTATTCTTACCGGGAGTCAGCGGCTGCGGCCAGCTGCCCCCGCCCCCTCGCTTCCTGCTGTGTACAGTGTGTCCCGGTGTTTGAACGGGTGGCTGACTGTCTCTGCTGAGTCCGGCCTGCTCTGCTCGTCCTGGAAACTTACTATTCTTACCGGGAGTCAGCGGCTGCGGCCAGCTGCCCCCGCCCCCTCGCTTCCTGCTGTGTACAGTGTGTCCCGGTGTTTGAACGGGTGGCTGACTGTCTCTGCTGAGTCCGGCCTGCTCTGCTCGTCCTGGAAACTTACTATTCTTACCGGGAGTCAGCGGCTGCGGCCAGCTGCCCCCGCCCCCTCGCTTCCTGCTGTGTACAGTGTGTCCCGGTGTTTGAACGGGTGGCTGACTGTCTCTGCTGAGTCCGGCCTGCTCTGCTCGTCCTGGAAACTTACTATTCTTACCGGGAGTCAGCGGCTGCGGCCAGCTGCCCCCGCCCCCTCGCTTCCTGCTGTGTACAGTGTGTCCCGGTGTTTGAACGGGTGGCTGACTGTCTCTGCTGAGTCCGGCCTGCTCTGCTCGTCCTGGAAACTTACTATTCTTACCGGGAGTCAGCGGCTGCGGCCAGCTGCCCCCGCCCCCTCGCTTCCTGCTGTGTACAGTGTGTCCCGGTGTTTGAACGGGTGGCTGACTGTCTCTGCTGAGTCCGGCCTGCTCTGCTCGTCCTGGAAACTTACTATTCTTACCGGGAGTCAGCGGCTGCGGCCAGCTGCCCCCGCCCCCTCGCTTCCTGCTGTGTACAGTGTGTCCCGGTGTTTGAACGGGTGGCTGACTGTCTCTGCTGAGTCCGGCCTGCTCTGCTCGTCCTGGAAACTTACTATTCTTACCGGGAGTCAGCGGCTGCGGCCAGCTGCCCCCGCCCCCTCGCTTCCTGCTGTGTACAGTGTGTCCCGGTGTTTGAACGGGTGGCTGACTGTCTCTGCTGAGTCCGGCCTGCTCTGCTCGTCCTGGAAACTTACTATTCTTACCGGGAGTCAGCGGCTGCGGCCAGCTGCCCCCGCCCCCTCGCTTCCTGCTGTGTACAGTGTGTCCCGGTGTTTGAACGGGTGGCTGACTGTCTCTGCTGAGTCCGGCCTGCTCTGCTCGTCCTGGAAACTTACTATTCTTACCGGGAGTCAGCGGCTGCGGCCAGCTGCCCCCGCCCCCTCGCTTCCTGCTGTGTACAGTGTGTCCCGGTGTTTGAACGGGTGGCTGACTGTCTCTGCTGAGTCCGGCCTGCTCTGCTCGTCCTGGAAACTTACTATTCTTACCGGGAGTCAGCGGCTGCGGCCAGCTGCCCCCGCCCCCTCGCTTCCTGCTGTGTACAGTGTGTCCCGGTGTTTGAACGGGTGGCTGACTGTCTCTGCTGAGTCCGGCCTGCTCTGCTCGTCCTGGAAACTTACTATTCTTACCGGGAGTCAGCGGCTGCGGCCAGCTGCCCCCGCCCCCTCGCTTCCTGCTGTGTACAGTGTGTCCCGGTGTTTGAACGGGTGGCTGACTGTCTCTGCTGAGTCCGGCCTGCTCTGCTCGTCCTGGAAACTTACTATTCTTACCGGGAGTCAGCGGCTGCGGCCAGCTGCCCCCGCCCCCTCGCTTCCTGCTGTGTACAGTGTGTCCCGGTGTTTGAACGGGTGGCTGACTGTCTCTGCTGAGTCCGGCCTGCTCTGCTCGTCCTGGAAACTTACTATTCTTACCGGGAGTCAGCGGCTGCGGCCAGCTGCCCCCGCCCCCTCGCTTCCTGCTGTGTACAGTGTGTCCCGGTGTTTGAACGGGTGGCTGACTGTCTCTGCTGAGTCCGGCCTGCTCTGCTCGTCCTGGAAACTTACTATTCTTACCGGGAGTCAGCGGCTGCGGCCAGCTGCCCCCGCCCCCTCGCTTCCTGCTGTGTACAGTGTGTCCCGGTGTTTGAACGGGTGGCTGACTGTCTCTGCTGAGTCCGGCCTGCTCTGCTCGTCCTGGAAACTTACTATTCTTACCGGGAGTCAGCGGCTGCGGCCAGCTGCCCCCGCCCCCTCGCTTCCTGCTGTGTACAGTGTGTCCCGGTGTTTGAACGGGTGGCTGACTGTCTCTGCTGAGTCCGGCCTGCTCTGCTCGTCCTGGAAACTTACTATTCTTACCGGGAGTCAGCGGCTGCGGCCAGCTGCCCCCGCCCCCTCGCTTCCTGCTGTGTACAGTGTGTCCCGGTGTTTGAACGGGTGGCTGACTGTCTCTGCTGAGTCCGGCCTGCTCTGCTCGTCCTGGAAACTTACTATTCTTACCGGGAGTCAGCGGCTGCGGCCAGCTGCCCCCGCCCCCTCGCTTCCTGCTGTGTACAGTGTGTCCCGGTGTTTGAACGGGTGGCTGACTGTCTCTGCTGAGTCCGGCCTGCTCTGCTCGTCCTGGAAACTTACTATTCTTACCGGGAGTCAGCGGCTGCGGCCAGCTGCCCCCGCCCCCTCGCTTCCTGCTGTGTACAGTGTGTCCCGGTGTTTGAACGGGTGGCTGACTGTCTCTGCTGAGTCCGGCCTGCTCTGCTCGTCCTGGAAACTTACTATTCTTACCGGGAGTCAGCGGCTGCGGCCAGCTGCCCCCGCCCCCTCGCTTCCTGCTGTGTACAGTGTGTCCCGGTGTTTGAACGGGTGGCTGACTGTCTCTGCTGAGTCCGGCCTGCTCTGCTCGTCCTGGAAACTTACTATTCTTACCGGGAGTCAGCGGCTGCGGCCAGCTGCCCCCGCCCCCTCGCTTCCTGCTGTGTACAGTGTGTCCCGGTGTTTGAACGGGTGGCTGACTGTCTCTGCTGAGTCCGGCCTGCTCTGCTCGTCCTGGAAACTTACTATTCTTACCGGGAGTCAGCGGCTGCGGCCAGCTGCCCCCGCCCCCTCGCTTCCTGCTGTGTACAGTGTGTCCCGGTGTTTGAACGGGTGGCTGACTGTCTCTGCTGAGTCCGGCCTGCTCTGCTCGTCCTGGAAACTTACTATTCTTACCGGGAGTCAGCGGCTGCGGCCAGCTGCCCCCGCCCCCTCGCTTCCTGCTGTGTACAGTGTGTCCCGGTGTTTGAACGGGTGGCTGACTGTCTCTGCTGAGTCCGGCCTGCTCTGCTCGTCCTGGAAACTTACTATTCTTACCGGGAGTCAGCGGCTGCGGCCAGCTGCCCCCGCCCCCTCGCTTCCTGCTGTGTACAGTGTGTCCCGGTGTTTGAACGGGTGGCTGACTGTCTCTGCTGAGTCCGGCCTGCTCTGCTCGTCCTGGAAACTTACTATTCTTACCGGGAGTCAGCGGCTGCGGCCAGCTGCCCCCGCCCCCTCGCTTCCTGCTGTGTACAGTGTGTCCCGGTGTTTGAACGGGTGGCTGACTGTCTCTGCTGAGTCCGGCCTGCTCTGCTCGTCCTGGAAACTTACTATTCTTACCGGGAGTCAGCGGCTGCGGCCAGCTGCCCCCGCCCCCTCGCTTCCTGCTGTGTACAGTGTGTCCCGGTGTTTGAACGGGTGGCTGACTGTCTCTGCTGAGTCCGGCCTGCTCTGCTCGTCCTGGAAACTTACTATTCTTACCGGGAGTCAGCGGCTGCGGCCAGCTGCCCCCGCCCCCTCGCTTCCTGCTGTGTACAGTGTGTCCCGGTGTTTGAACGGGTGGCTGACTGTCTCTGCTGAGTCCGGCCTGCTCTGCTCGTCCTGGAAACTTACTATTCTTACCGGGAGTCAGCGGCTGCGGCCAGCTGCCCCCGCCCCCTCGCTTCCTGCTGTGTACAGTGTGTCCCGGTGTTTGAACGGGTGGCTGACTGTCTCTGCTGAGTCCGGCCTGCTCTGCTCGTCCTGGAAACTTACTATTCTTACCGGGAGTCAGCGGCTGCGGCCAGCTGCCCCCGCCCCCTCGCTTCCTGCTGTGTACAGTGTGTCCCGGTGTTTGAACGGGTGGCTGACTGTCTCTGCTGAGTCCGGCCTGCTCTGCTCGTCCTGGAAACTTACTATTCTTACCGGGAGTCAGCGGCTGCGGCCAGCTGCCCCCGCCCCCTCGCTTCCTGCTGTGTACAGTGTGTCCCGGTGTTTGAACGGGTGGCTGACTGTCTCTGCTGAGTCCGGCCTGCTCTGCTCGTCCTGGAAACTTACTATTCTTACCGGGAGTCAGCGGCTGCGGCCAGCTGCCCCCGCCCCCTCGCTTCCTGCTGTGTACAGTGTGTCCCGGTGTTTGAACGGGTGGCTGACTGTCTCTGCTGAGTCCGGCCTGCTCTGCTCGTCCTGGAAACTTACTATTCTTACCGGGAGTCAGCGGCTGCGGCCAGCTGCCCCCGCCCCCTCGCTTCCTGCTGTGTACAGTGTGTCCCGGTGTTTGAACGGGTGGCTGACTGTCTCTGCTGAGTCCGGCCTGCTCTGCTCGTCCTGGAAACTTACTATTCTTACCGGGAGTCAGCGGCTGCGGCCAGCTGCCCCCGCCCCCTCGCTTCCTGCTGTGTACAGTGTGTCCCGGTGTTTGAACGGGTGGCTGACTGTCTCTGCTGAGTCCGGCCTGCTCTGCTCGTCCTGGAAACTTACTATTCTTACCGGGAGTCAGCGGCTGCGGCCAGCTGCCCCCGCCCCCTCGCTTCCTGCTGTGTACAGTGTGTCCCGGTGTTTGAACGGGTGGCTGACTGTCTCTGCTGAGTCCGGCCTGCTCTGCTCGTCCTGGAAACTTACTATTCTTACCGGGAGTCAGCGGCTGCGGCCAGCTGCCCCCGCCCCCTCGCTTCCTGCTGTGTACAGTGTGTCCCGGTGTTTGAACGGGTGGCTGACTGTCTCTGCTGAGTCCGGCCTGCTCTGCTCGTCCTGGAAACTTAC
This sequence comes from Caranx melampygus, assembly GCA_019059645.1. Lineage (NCBI taxonomy): Eukaryota > Metazoa > Chordata > Actinopteri > Carangiformes > Carangidae > Caranx > Caranx melampygus. Next base: position 42,307 of record JAFELL010000604.1, read on the forward strand.
TATTCTTACCGGGAGTCAGCGGCTGCGGCCAGCTGCCCCCGCCCCCTCGCTTCCTGCTGTGTACAGTGTGTCCCGGTGTTTGAACGGGTGGCTGACTGTCTCTGCTGAGTCCGGCCTGCTCTGCTCGTCCTGGAAACTTACTATTCTTACCGGGAGTCAGCGGCTGCGGCCAGCTGCCCCCGCCCCCTCGCTTCCTGCTGTGTACAGTGTGTCCCGGTGTTTGAACGGGTGGCTGACTGTCTCTGCTGAGTCCGGCCTGCTCTGCTCGTCCTGGAAACTTACTATTCTTACCGGGAGTCAGCGGCTGCGGCCAGCTGCCCCCGCCCCCTCGCTTCCTGCTGTGTACAGTGTGTCCCGGTGTTTGAACGGGTGGCTGACTGTCTCTGCTGAGTCCGGCCTGCTCTGCTCGTCCTGGAAACTTACTATTCTTACCGGGAGTCAGCGGCTGCGGCCAGCTGCCCCCGCCCCCTCGCTTCCTGCTGTGTACAGTGTGTCCCGGTGTTTGAACGGGTGGCTGACTGTCTCTGCTGAGTCCGGCCTGCTCTGCTCGTCCTGGAAACTTACTATTCTTACCGGGAGTCAGCGGCTGCGGCCAGCTGCCCCCGCCCCCTCGCTTCCTGCTGTGTACAGTGTGTCCCGGTGTTTGAACGGGTGGCTGACTGTCTCTGCTGAGTCCGGCCTGCTCTGCTCGTCCTGGAAACTTACTATTCTTACCGGGAGTCAGCGGCTGCGGCCAGCTGCCCCCGCCCCCTCGCTTCCTGCTGTGTACAGTGTGTCCCGGTGTTTGAACGGGTGGCTGACTGTCTCTGCTGAGTCCGGCCTGCTCTGCTCGTCCTGGAAACTTACTATTCTTACCGGGAGTCAGCGGCTGCGGCCAGCTGCCCCCGCCCCCTCGCTTCCTGCTGTGTACAGTGTGTCCCGGTGTTTGAACGGGTGGCTGACTGTCTCTGCTGAGTCCGGCCTGCTCTGCTCGTCCTGGAAACTTACTATTCTTACCGGGAGTCAGCGGCTGCGGCCAGCTGCCCCCGCCCCCTCGCTTCCTGCTGTGTACAGTGTGTCCCGGTGTTTGAACGGGTGGCTGACTGTCTCTGCTGAGTCCGGCCTGCTCTGCTCGTCCTGGAAACTTACTATTCTTACCGGGAGTCAGCGGCTGCGGCCAGCTGCCCCCGCCCCCTCGCTTCCTGCTGTGTACAGTGTGTCCCGGTGTTTGAACGGGTGGCTGACTGTCTCTGCTGAGTCCGGCCTGCTCTGCTCGTCCTGGAAACTTACTATTCTTACCGGGAGTCAGCGGCTGCGGCCAGCTGCCCCCGCCCCCTCGCTTCCTGCTGTGTACAGTGTGTCCCGGTGTTTGAACGGGTGGCTGACTGTCTCTGCTGAGTCCGGCCTGCTCTGCTCGTCCTGGAAACTTACTATTCTTACCGGGAGTCAGCGGCTGCGGCCAGCTGCCCCCGCCCCCTCGCTTCCTGCTGTGTACAGTGTGTCCCGGTGTTTGAACGGGTGGCTGACTGTCTCTGCTGAGTCCGGCCTGCTCTGCTCGTCCTGGAAACTTACTATTCTTACCGGGAGTCAGCGGCTGCGGCCAGCTGCCCCCGCCCCCTCGCTTCCTGCTGTGTACAGTGTGTCCCGGTGTTTGAACGGGTGGCTGACTGTCTCTGCTGAGTCCGGCCTGCTCTGCTCGTCCTGGAAACTTACTATTCTTACCGGGAGTCAGCGGCTGCGGCCAGCTGCCCCCGCCCCCTCGCTTCCTGCTGTGTACAGTGTGTCCCGGTGTTTGAACGGGTGGCTGACTGTCTCTGCTGAGTCCGGCCTGCTCTGCTCGTCCTGGAAACTTACTATTCTTACCGGGAGTCAGCGGCTGCGGCCAGCTGCCCCCGCCCCCTCGCTTCCTGCTGTGTACAGTGTGTCCCGGTGTTTGAACGGGTGGCTGACTGTCTCTGCTGAGTCCGGCCTGCTCTGCTCGTCCTGGAAACTTACTATTCTTACCGGGAGTCAGCGGCTGCGGCCAGCTGCCCCCGCCCCCTCGCTTCCTGCTGTGTACAGTGTGTCCCGGTGTTTGAACGGGTGGCTGACTGTCTCTGCTGAGTCCGGCCTGCTCTGCTCGTCCTGGAAACTTACTATTCTTACCGGGAGTCAGCGGCTGCGGCCAGCTGCCCCCGCCCCCTCGCTTCCTGCTGTGTACAGTGTGTCCCGGTGTTTGAACGGGTGGCTGACTGTCTCTGCTGAGTCCGGCCTGCTCTGCTCGTCCTGGAAACTTACTATTCTTACCGGGAGTCAGCGGCTGCGGCCAGCTGCCCCCGCCCCCTCGCTTCCTGCTGTGTACAGTGTGTCCCGGTGTTTGAACGGGTGGCTGACTGTCTCTGCTGAGTCCGGCCTGCTCTGCTCGTCCTGGAAACTTACTATTCTTACCGGGAGTCAGCGGCTGCGGCCAGCTGCCCCCGCCCCCTCGCTTCCTGCTGTGTACAGTGTGTCCCGGTGTTTGAACGGGTGGCTGACTGTCTCTGCTGAGTCCGGCCTGCTCTGCTCGTCCTGGAAACTTACTATTCTTACCGGGAGTCAGCGGCTGCGGCCAGCTGCCCCCGCCCCCTCGCTTCCTGCTGTGTACAGTGTGTCCCGGTGTTTGAACGGGTGGCTGACTGTCTCTGCTGAGTCCGGCCTGCTCTGCTCGTCCTGGAAACTTACTATTCTTACCGGGAGTCAGCGGCTGCGGCCAGCTGCCCCCGCCCCCTCGCTTCCTGCTGTGTACAGTGTGTCCCGGTGTTTGAACGGGTGGCTGACTGTCTCTGCTGAGTCCGGCCTGCTCTGCTCGTCCTGGAAACTTACTATTCTTACCGGGAGTCAGCGGCTGCGGCCAGCTGCCCCCGCCCCCTCGCTTCCTGCTGTGTACAGTGTGTCCCGGTGTTTGAACGGGTGGCTGACTGTCTCTGCTGAGTCCGGCCTGCTCTGCTCGTCCTGGAAACTTACTATTCTTACCGGGAGTCAGCGGCTGCGGCCAGCTGCCCCCGCCCCCTCGCTTCCTGCTGTGTACAGTGTGTCCCGGTGTTTGAACGGGTGGCTGACTGTCTCTGCTGAGTCCGGCCTGCTCTGCTCGTCCTGGAAACTTACTATTCTTACCGGGAGTCAGCGGCTGCGGCCAGCTGCCCCCGCCCCCTCGCTTCCTGCTGTGTACAGTGTGTCCCGGTGTTTGAACGGGTGGCTGACTGTCTCTGCTGAGTCCGGCCTGCTCTGCTCGTCCTGGAAACTTACTATTCTTACCGGGAGTCAGCGGCTGCGGCCAGCTGCCCCCGCCCCTCGCTTCCTGCTGTGTACAGTGTGTCCCGGTGTTTGAACGGGTGGCTGACTGTCTCTGCTGAGTCCGGCCTGCTCTGCTCGTCCTGGAAACTTACTATTCTTACCGGGAGTCAGCGGCTGCGGCCAGCTGCCCCCGCCCCCTCGCTTCCTGCTGTGTACAGTGTGTCCCGGTGTTTGAACGGGTGGCTGACTGTCTCTGCTGAGTCCGGCCTGCTCTGCTCGTCCTGGAAACTTACTATTCTTACCGGGAGTCAGCGGCTGCGGCCAGCTGCCCCCGCCCCCTCGCTTCCTGCTGTGTACAGTGTGTCCCGGTGTTTGAACGGGTGGCTGACTGTCTCTGCTGAGTCCGGCCTGCTCTGCTCGTCCTGGAAACTTACTATTCTTACCGGGAGTCAGCGGCTGCGGCCAGCTGCCCCCGCCCCCTCGCTTCCTGCTGTGTACAGTGTGTCCCGGTGTTTGAACGGGTGGCTGACTGTCTCTGCTGAGTCCGGCCTGCTCTGCTCGTCCTGGAAACTTACTATTCTTACCGGGAGTCAGCGGCTGCGGCCAGCTGCCCCCGCCCCTCGCTTCCTGCTGTGTACAGTGTGTCCCGGTGTTTGAACGGGTGGCTGACTGTCTCTGCTGAGTCCGGCCTGCTCTGCTCGTCCTGGAAACTTACTATTCTTACCGGGAGTCAGCGGCTGCGGCCAGCTGCCCCCGCCCCCTCGCTTCCTGCTGTGTACAGTGTGTCCCGGTGTTTGAACGGGTGGCTGACTGTCTCTGCTGAGTCCGGCCTGCTCTGCTCGTCCTGGAAACTTACTATTCTTACCGGGAGTCAGCGGCTGCGGCCAGCTGCCCCCGCCCCCTCGCTTCCTGCTGTGTACAGTGTGTCCCGGTGTTTGAACGGGTGGCTGACTGTCTCTGCTGAGTCCGGCCTGCTCTGCTCGTCCTGGAAACTTACTATTCTTACCGGGAGTCAGCGGCTGCGGCCAGCTGCCCCCGCCCCCTCGCTTCCTGCTGTGTACAGTGTGTCCCGGTGTTTGAACGGGTGGCTGACTGTCTCTGCTGAGTCCGGCCTGCTCTGCTCGTCCTGGAAACTTACTATTCTTACCGGGAGTCAGCGGCTGCGGCCAGCTGCCCCCGCCCCCTCGCTTCCTGCTGTGTACAGTGTGTCCCGGTGTTTGAACGGGTGGCTGACTGTCTCTGCTGAGTCCGGCCTGCTCTGCTCGTCCTGGAAACTTACTATTCTTACCGGGAGTCAGCGGCTGCGGCCAGCTGCCCCCGCCCCCTCGCTTCCTGCTGTGTACAGTGTGTCCCGGTGTTTGAACGGGTGGCTGACTGTCTCTGCTGAGTCCGGCCTGCTCTGCTCGTCCTGGAAACTTACTATTCTTACCGGGAGTCAGCGGCTGCGGCCAGCTGCCCCCGCCCCCTCGCTTCCTGCTGTGTACAGTGTGTCCCGGTGTTTGAACGGGTGGCTGACTGTCTCTGCTGAGTCCGGCCTGCTCTGCTCGTCCTGGAAACTTACTATTCTTACCGGGAGTCAGCGGCTGCGGCCAGCTGCCCCCGCCCCCTCGCTTCCTGCTGTGTACAGTGTGTCCCGGTGTTTGAACGGGTGGCTGACTGTCTCTGCTGAGTCCGGCCTGCTCTGCTCGTCCTGGAAACTTACTATTCTTACCGGGAGTCAGCGGCTGCGGCCAGCTGCCCCCGCCCCCTCGCTTCCTGCTGTGTACAGTGTGTCCCGGTGTTTGAACGGGTGGCTGACTGTCTCTGCTGAGTCCGGCCTGCTCTGCTCGTCCTGGAAACTTACTATTCTTACCGGGAGTCAGCGGCTGCGGCCAGCTGCCCCCGCCCCCTCGCTTCCTGCTGTGTACAGTGTGTCCCGGTGTTTGAACGGGTGGCTGACTGTCTCTGCTGAGTCCGGCCTGCTCTGCTCGTCCTGGAAACTTACTATTCTTACCGGGAGTCAGCGGCTGCGGCCAGCTGCCCCCGCCCCCTCGCTTCCTGCTGTGTACAGTGTGTCCCGGTGTTTGAACGGGTGGCTGACTGTCTCTGCTGAGTCCGGCCTGCTCTGCTCGTCCTGGAAACTTACTATTCTTACCGGGAGTCAGCGGCTGCGGCCAGCTGCCCCCGCCCCCTCGCTTCCTGCTGTGTACAGTGTGTCCCGGTGTTTGAACGGGTGGCTGACTGTCTCTGCTGAGTCCGGCCTGCTCTGCTCGTCCTGGAAACTTACTATTCTTACCGGGAGTCAGCGGCTGCGGCCAGCTGCCCCCGCCCCCTCGCTTCCTGCTGTGTACAGTGTGTCCCGGTGTTTGAACGGGTGGCTGACTGTCTCTGCTGAGTCCGGCCTGCTCTGCTCGTCCTGGAAACTTACTATTCTTACCGGGAGTCAGCGGCTGCGGCCAGCTGCCCCCGCCCCCTCGCTTCCTGCTGTGTACAGTGTGTCCCGGTGTTTGAACGGGTGGCTGACTGTCTCTGCTGAGTCCGGCCTGCTCTGCTCGTCCTGGAAACTTACTATTCTTACCGGGAGTCAGCGGCTGCGGCCAGCTGCCCCCGCCCCCTCGCTTCCTGCTGTGTACAGTGTGTCCCGGTGTTTGAACGGGTGGCTGACTGTCTCTGCTGAGTCCGGCCTGCTCTGCTCGTCCTGGAAACTTACTATTCTTACCGGGAGTCAGCGGCTGCGGCCAGCTGCCCCCGCCCCCTCGCTTCCTGCTGTGTACAGTGTGTCCCGGTGTTTGAACGGGTGGCTGACTGTCTCTGCTGAGTCCGGCCTGCTCTGCTCGTCCTGGAAACTTACTATTCTTACCGGGAGTCAGCGGCTGCGGCCAGCTGCCCCCGCCCCCTCGCTTCCTGCTGTGTACAGTGTGTCCCGGTGTTTGAACGGGTGGCTGACTGTCTCTGCTGAGTCCGGCCTGCTCTGCTCGTCCTGGAAACTTACTATTCTTACCGGGAGTCAGCGGCTGCGGCCAGCTGCCCCCGCCCCCTCGCTTCCTGCTGTGTACAGTGTGTCCCGGTGTTTGAACGGGTGGCTGACTGTCTCTGCTGAGTCCGGCCTGCTCTGCTCGTCCTGGAAACTTACTATTCTTACCGGGAGTCAGCGGCTGCGGCCAGCTGCCCCCGCCCCCTCGCTTCCTGCTGTGTACAGTGTGTCCCGGTGTTTGAACGGGTGGCTGACTGTCTCTGCTGAGTCCGGCCTGCTCTGCTCGTCCTGGAAACTTACTATTCTTACCGGGAGTCAGCGGCTGCGGCCAGCTGCCCCCGCCCCTCGCTTCCTGCTGTGTACAGTGTGTCCCGGTGTTTGAACGGGTGGCTGACTGTCTCTGCTGAGTCCGGCCTGCTCTGCTCGTCCTGGAAACTTACTATTCTTACCGGGAGTCAGCGGCTGCGGCCAGCTGCCCCCGCCCCTCGCTTCCTGCTGTGTACAGTGTGTCCCGGTGTTTGAACGGGTGGCTGACTGTCTCTGCTGAGTCCGGCCTGCTCTGCTCGTCCTGGAAACTTACTATTCTTACCGGGAGTCAGCGGCTGCGGCCAGCTGCCCCCGCCCCCTCGCTTCCTGCTGTGTACAGTGTGTCCCGGTGTTTGAACGGGTGGCTGACTGTCTCTGCTGAGTCCGGCCTGCTCTGCTCGTCCTGGAAACTTACTATTCTTACCGGGAGTCAGCGGCTGCGGCCAGCTGCCCCCGCCCCCTCGCTTCCTGCTGTGTACAGTGTGTCCCGGTGTTTGAACGGGTGGCTGACTGTCTCTGCTGAGTCCGGCCTGCTCTGCTCGTCCTGGAAACTTACTATTCTTACCGGGAGTCAGCGGCTGCGGCCAGCTGCCCCCGCCCCCTCGCTTCCTGCTGTGTACAGTGTGTCCCGGTGTTTGAACGGGTGGCTGACTGTCTCTGCTGAGTCCGGCCTGCTCTGCTCGTCCTGGAAACTTACTATTCTTACCGGGAGTCAGCGGCTGCGGCCAGCTGCCCCCGCCCCCTCGCTTCCTGCTGTGTACAGTGTGTCCCGGTGTTTGAACGGGTGGCTGACTGTCTCTGCTGAGTCCGGCCTGCTCTGCTCGTCCTGGAAACTTACTATTCTTACCGGGAGTCAGCGGCTGCGGCCAGCTGCCCCCGCCCCCTCGCTTCCTGCTGTGTACAGTGTGTCCCGGTGTTTGAACGGGTGGCTGACTGTCTCTGCTGAGTCCGGCCTGCTCTGCTCGTCCTGGAAACTTACTATTCTTACCGGGAGTCAGCGGCTGCGGCCAGCTGCCCCCGCCCCCTCGCTTCCTGCTGTGTACAGTGTGTCCCGGTGTTTGAACGGGTGGCTGACTGTCTCTGCTGAGTCCGGCCTGCTCTGCTCGTCCTGGAAACTTACTATTCTTACCGGGAGTCAGCGGCTGCGGCCAGCTGCCCCCGCCCCCTCGCTTCCTGCTGTGTACAGTGTGTCCCGGTGTTTGAACGGGTGGCTGACTGTCTCTGCTGAGTCCGGCCTGCTCTGCTCGTCCTGGAAACTTACTATTCTTACCGGGAGTCAGCGGCTGCGGCCAGCTGCCCCCGCCCCCTCGCTTCCTGCTGTGTACAGTGTGTCCCGGTGTTTGAACGGGTGGCTGACTGTCTCTGCTGAGTCCGGCCTGCTCTGCTCGTCCTGGAAACTTACTATTCTTACCGGGAGTCAGCGGCTGCGGCCAGCTGCCCCCGCCCCTCGCTTCCTGCTGTGTACAGTGTGTCCCGGTGTTTGAACGGGTGGCTGACTGTCTCTGCTGAGTCCGGCCTGCTCTGCTCGTCCTGGAAACTTACTATTCTTACCGGGAGTCAGCGGCTGCGGCCAGCTGCCCCCGCCCCCTCGCTTCCTGCTGTGTACAGTGTGTCCCGGTGTTTGAACGGGTGGCTGACTGTCTCTGCTGAGTCCGGCCTGCTCTGCTCGTCCTGGAAACTTACTATTCTTACCGGGAGTCAGCGGCTGCGGCCAGCTGCCCCCGCCCCCTCGCTTCCTGCTGTGTACAGTGTGTCCCGGTGTTTGAACGGGTGGCTGACTGTCTCTGCTGAGTCCGGCCTGCTCTGCTCGTCCTGGAAACTTACTATTCTTACCGGGAGTCAGCGGCTGCGGCCAGCTGCCCCCGCCCCCTCGCTTCCTGCTGTGTACAGTGTGTCCCGGTGTTTGAACGGGTGGCTGACTGTCTCTGCTGAGTCCGGCCTGCTCTGCTCGTCCTGGAAACTTACTATTCTTACCGGGAGTCAGCGGCTGCGGCCAGCTGCCCCCGCCCCCTCGCTTCCTGCTGTGTACAGTGTGTCCCGGTGTTTGAACGGGTGGCTGACTGTCTCTGCTGAGTCCGGCCTGCTCTGCTCGTCCTGGAAACTTACTATTCTTACCGGGAGTCAGCGGCTGCGGCCAGCTGCCCCCGCCCCCTCGCTTCCTGCTGTGTACAGTGTGTCCCGGTGTTTGAACGGGTGGCTGACTGTCTCTGCTGAGTCCGGCCTGCTCTGCTCGTCCTGGAAACTTACTATTCTTACCGGGAGTCAGCGGCTGCGGCCAGCTGCCCCCGCCCCCTCGCTTCCTGCTGTGTACAGTGTGTCCCGGTGTTTGAACGGGTGGCTGACTGTCTCTGCTGAGTCCGGCCTGCTCTGCTCGTCCTGGAAACTTACTATTCTTACCGGGAGTCAGCGGCTGCGGCCAGCTGCCCCGCCCCCTCGCTTCCTGCTGTGTACAGTGTGTCCCGGTGTTTGAACGGGTGGCTGACTGTCTCTGCTGAGTCCGGCCTGCTCTGCTCGTCCTGGAAACTTACTATTCTTACCGGGAGTCAGCGGCTGCGGCCAGCTGCCCCCGCCCCTCGCTTCCTGCTGTGTACAGTGTGTCCCGGTGTTTGAACGGGTGGCTGACTGTCTCTGCTGAGTCCGGCCTGCTCTGCTCGTCCTGGAAACTTACTATTCTTACCGGGAGTCAGCGGCTGCGGCCAGCTGCCCCGCCCCCTCGCTTCCTGCTGTGTACAGTGTGTCCCGGTGTTTGAACGGGTGGCTGACTGTCTCTGCTGAGTCCGGCCTGCTCTGCTCGTCCTGGAAACTTACTATTCTTACCGGGAGTCAGCGGCTGCGGCCAGCTGCCCCCGCCCCTCGCTTCCTGCTGTGTACAGTGTGTCCCGGTGTTTGAACGGGTGGCTGACTGTCTCTGCTGAGTCCGGCCTGCTCTGCTCGTCCTGGAAACTTACTATTCTTACCGGGAGTCAGCGGCTGCGGCCAGCTGCCCCCGCCCCCTCGCTTCCTGCTGTGTACAGTGTGTCCCGGTGTTTGAACGGGTGGCTGACTGTCTCTGCTGAGTCCGGCCTGCTCTGCTCGTCCTGGAAACTTACTATTCTTACCGGGAGTCAGCGGCTGCGGCCAGCTGCCCCCGCCCCTCGCTTCCTGCTGTGTACAGTGTGTCCGGTGTTTGAACGGGTGGCTGACTGTCTCTGCTGAGTCCGGCCTGCTCTGCTCGTCCTGGAAACTTACTATTCTTACCGGGAGTCAGCGGCTGCGGCCAGCTGCCCCCGCCCCTCGCTTCCTGCTGTGTACAGTGTGTCCCGGTGTTTGAACGGGTGGCTGACTGTCTCTGCTGAGTCCGGCCTGCTCTGCTCGTCCTGGAAACTTACTATTCTTACCGGGAGTCAGCGGCTGCGGCCAGCTGCCCCCGCCCCCTCGCTTCCTGCTGTGTACAGTGTGTCCCGGTGTTTGAACGGGTGGCTGACTGTCTCTGCTGAGTCCGGCCTGCTCTGCTCGTCCTGGAAACTTACTATTCTTACCGGGAGTCAGCGGCTGCGGCCAGCTGCCCCCGCCCCTCGCTTCCTGCTGTGTACAGTGTGTCCCGGTGTTTGAACGGGTGGCTGACTGTCTCTGCTGAGTCCGGCCTGCTCTGCTCGTCCTGGAAACTTACTATTCTTACCGGGAGTCAGCGGCTGCGGCCAGCTGCCCCCGCCCCCTCGCTTCCTGCTGTGTACAGTGTGTCCCGGTGTTTGAACGGGTGGCTGACTGTCTCTGCTGAGTCCGGCCTGCTCTGCTCGTCCTGGAAACTTACTATTCTTACCGGGAGTCAGCGGCTGCGGCCAGCTGCCCCCGCCCCCTCGCTTCCTGCTGTGTACAGTGTGTCCCGGTGTTTGAACGGGTGGCTGACTGTCTCTGCTGAGTCCGGCCTGCTCTGCTCGTCCTGGAAACTTACTATTCTTACCGGGAGTCAGCGGCTGCGGCCAGCTGCCCCCGCCCCCTCGCTTCCTGCTGTGTACAGTGTGTCCCGTGTTTGAACGGGTGGCTGACTGTCTCTGCTGAGTCCGGCCTGCTCTGCTCGTCCTGGAAACTTACTATTCTTACCGGGAGTCAGCGGCTGCGGCCAGCTGCCCCCGCCCCTCGCTTCCTGCTGTGTACAGTGTGTCCCGGTGTTTGAACGGGTGGCTGACTGTCTCTGCTGAGTCCGGCCTGCTCTGCTCGTCCTGGAAACTTACTATTCTTACCGGGAGTCAGCGGCTGCGGCCAGCTGCCCCCGCCCCCTCGCTTCCTGCTGTGTACAGTGTGTCCCGGTGTTTGAACGGGTGGCTGACTGTCTCTGCTGAGTCCGGCCTGCTCTGCTCGTCCTGGAAACTTACTATTCTTACCGGGAGTCAGCGGCTGCGGCCAGCTGCCCCCGCCCCCTCGCTTCCTGCTGTGTACAGTGTGTCCCGGTGTTTGAACGGGTGGCTGACTGTCTCTGCTGAGTCCGGCCTGCTCTGCTCGTCCTGGAAACTTACTATTCTTACCGGGAGTCAGCGGCTGCGGCCAGCTGCCCCCGCCCCCTCGCTTCCTGCTGTGTACAGTGTGTCCCGGTGTTTGAACGGGTGGCTGACTGTCTCTGCTGAGTCCGGCCTGCTCTGCTCGTCCTGGAAACTTACTATTCTTACCGGGAGTCAGCGGCTGCGGCCAGCTGCCCCCGCCCCTCGCTTCCTGCTGTGTACAGTGTGTCCCGGTGTTTGAACGGGTGGCTGACTGTCTCTGCTGAGTCCGGCCTGCTCTGCTCGTCCTGGAAACTTACTATTCTTACCGGGAGTCAGCGGCTGCGGCCAGCTGCCCCCGCCCCTCGCTTCCTGCTGTGTACAGTGTGTCCCGGTGTTTGAACGGGTGGCTGACTGTCTCTGCTGAGTCCGGCCTGCTCTGCTCGTCCTGGAAACTTACTATTCTTACCGGGAGTCAGCGGCTGCGGCCAGCTGCCCCCGCCCCCTCGCTTCCTGCTGTGTACAGTGTGTCCGGTGTTTGAACGGGTGGCTGACTGTCTCTGCTGAGTCCGGCCTGCTCTGCTCGTCCTGGAAACTTACTATTCTTACCGGGAGTCAGCGGCTGCGGCCAGCTGCCCCCGCCCCCTCGCTTCCTGCTGTGTACAGTGTGTCCGGTGTTTGAACGGGTGGCTGACTGTCTCTGCTGAGTCCGGCCTGCTCTGCTCGTCCTGGAAACTTACTATTCTTACCGGGAGTCAGCGGCTGCGGCCAGCTGCCCCCGCCCCCTCGCTTCCTGCTGTGTACAGTGTGTCCCGGTGTTTGAACGGGTGGCTGACTGTCTCTGCTGAGTCCGGCCTGCTCTGCTCGTCCTGGAAACTTACTATTCTTACCGGGAGTCAGCGGCTGCGGCCAGCTGCCCCCGCCCCCTCGCTTCCTGCTGTGTACAGTGTGTCCCGGTGTTTGAACGGGTGGCTGACTGTCTCTGCTGAGTCCGGCCTGCTCTGCTCGTCCTGGAAACTTACTATTCTTACCGGGAGTCAGCGGCTGCGGCCAGCTGCCCCCGCCCCTCGCTTCCTGCTGTGTACAGTGTGTCCCGGTGTTTGAACGGGTGGCTGACTGTCTCTGCTGAGTCCGGCCTGCTCTGCTCGTCCTGGAAACTTACTATTCTTACCGGGAGTCAGCGGCTGCGGCCAGCTGCCCCCGCCCCCTCGCTTCCTGCTGTGTACAGTGTGTCCCGGTGTTTGAACGGGTGGCTGACTGTCTCTGCTGAGTCCGGCCTGCTCTGCTCGTCCTGGAAACTTACTATTCTTACCGGGAGTCAGCGGCTGCGGCCAGCTGCCCCGCCCCCTCGCTTCCTGCTGTGTACAGTGTGTCCCGGTGTTTGAACGGGTGGCTGACTGTCTCTGCTGAGTCCGGCCTGCTCTGCTCGTCCTGGAAACTTACTATTCTTACCGGGAGTCAGCGGCTGCGGCCAGCTGCCCCCGCCCCCTCGCTTCCTGCTGTGTACAGTGTGTCCCGGTGTTTGAACGGGTGGCTGACTGTCTCTGCTGAGTCCGGCCTGCTCTGCTCGTCCTGGAAACTTACTATTCTTACCGGGAGTCAGCGGCTGCGGCCAGCTGCCCCCGCCCCTCGCTTCCTGCTGTGTACAGTGTGTCCCGGTGTTTGAACGGGTGGCTGACTGTCTCTGCTGAGTCCGGCCTGCTCTGCTCGTCCTGGAAACTTACTATTCTTACCGGGAGTCAGCGGCTGCGGCCAGCTGCCCCCGCCCCTCGCTTCCTGCTGTGTACAGTGTGTCCCGGTGTTTGAACGGGTGGCTGACTGTCTCTGCTGAGTCCGGCCTGCTCTGCTCGTCCTGGAAACTTACTATTCTTACCGGGAGTCAGCGGCTGCGGCCAGCTGCCCCCGCCCCTCGCTTCCTGCTGTGTACAGTGTGTCCCGGTGTTTGAACGGGTGGCTGACTGTCTCTGCTGAGTCCGGCCTGCTCTGCTCGTCCTGGAAACTTACTATTCTTACCGGGAGTCAGCGGCTGCGGCCAGCTGCCCCCGCCCCCTCGCTTCCTGCTGTGTACAGTGTGTCCCGGTGTTTGAACGGGTGGCTGACTGTCTCTGCTGAGTCCGGCCTGCTCTGCTCGTCCTGGAAACTTACTATTCTTACCGGGAGTCAGCGGCTGCGGCCAGCTGCCCCGCCCCCTCGCTTCCTGCTGTGTACAGTGTGTCCCGGTGTTTGAACGGGTGGCTGACTGTCTCTGCTGAGTCCGGCCTGCTCTGCTCGTCCTGGAAACTTACTATTCTTACCGGGAGTCAGCGGCTGCGGCCAGCTGCCCCGCCCCCTCGCTTCCTGCTGTGTACAGTGTGTCCCGGTGTTTGAACGGGTGGCTGACTGTCTCTGCTGAGTCCGGCCTGCTCTGCTCGTCCTGGAAACTTACTATTCTTACCGGGAGTCAGCGGCTGCGGCCAGCTGCCCCCGCCCCCTCGCTTCCTGCTGTGTACAGTGTGTCCGGTGTTTGAACGGGTGGCTGACTGTCTCTGCTGAGTCCGGCCTGCTCTGCTCGTCCTGGAAACTTACTATTCTTACCGGGAGTCAGCGGCTGCGGCCAGCTGCCCCCGCCCCTCGCTTCCTGCTGTGTACAGTGTGTCCCGGTGTTTGAACGGGTGGCTGACTGTCTCTGCTGAGTCCGGCCTGCTCTGCTCGTCCTGGAAACTTACTATTCTTACCGGGAGTCAGCGGCTGCGGCCAGCTGCCCCCGCCCCCTCGCTTCCTGCTGTGTACAGTGTGTCCCGGTGTTTGAACGGGTGGCTGACTGTCTCTGCTGAGTCCGGCCTGCTCTGCTCGTCCTGGAAACTTACTATTCTTACCGGGAGTCAGCGGCTGCGGCCAGCTGCCCCCGCCCCCTCGCTTCCTGCTGTGTACAGTGTGTCCCGGTGTTTGAACGGGTGGCTGACTGTCTCTGCTGAGTCCGGCCTGCTCTGCTCGTCCTGGAAACTTACTATTCTTACCGGGAGTCAGCGGCTGCGGCCAGCTGCCCCCGCCCCCTCGCTTCCTGCTGTGTACAGTGTGTCCGGTGTTTGAACGGGTGGCTGACTGTCTCTGCTGAGTCCGGCCTGCTCTGCTCGTCCTGGAAACTTACTATTCTTACCGGGAGTCAGCGGCTGCGGCCAGCTGCCCCCGCCCCCTCGCTTCCTGCTGTGTACAGTGTGTCCCGGTGTTTGAACGGGTGGCTGACTGTCTCTGCTGAGTCCGGCCTGCTCTGCTCGTCCTGGAAACTTACTATTCTTACCGGGAGTCAGCGGCTGCGGCCAGCTGCCCCCGCCCCCTCGCTTCCTGCTGTGTACAGTGTGTCCCGGTGTTTGAACGGGTGGCTGACTGTCTCTGCTGAGTCCGGCCTGCTCTGCTCGTCCTGGAAACTTACTATTCTTACCGGGAGTCAGCGGCTGCGGCCAGCTGCCCCGCCCCCTCGCTTCCTGCTGTGTACAGTGTGTCCCGGTGTTTGAACGGGTGGCTGACTGTCTCTGCTGAGTCCGGCCTGCTCTGCTCGTCCTGGAAACTTACTATTCTTACCGGGAGTCAGCGGCTGCGGCCAGCTGCCCCGCCCCCTCGCTTCCTGCTGTGTACAGTGTGTCCCGGTGTTTGAACGGGTGGCTGACTGTCTCTGCTGAGTCCGGCCTGCTCTGCTCGTCCTGGAAACTTACTATTCTTACCGGGAGTCAGCGGCTGCGGCCAGCTGCCCCCGCCCCTCGCTTCCTGCTGTGTACAGTGTGTCCGGTGTTTGAACGGGTGGCTGACTGTCTCTGCTGAGTCCGGCCTGCTCTGCTCGTCCTGGAAACTTACTATTCTTACGGGAGTCAGCGGCTGCGGCCAGCTGCCCCGCCCCTCGCTTCCTGCTGTGTACAGTGTGTCCCGGTGTTTGAACGGGTGGCTGACTGTCTCTGCTGAGTCCGGCCTGCTCTGCTCGTCCTGGAAACTTACTATTCTTACCGGGAGTCAGCGGCTGCGGCCAGCTGCCCCCGCCCCCTCGCTTCCTGCTGTGTACAGTGTGTCCCGGTGTTTGAACGGGTGGCTGACTGTCTCTGCTGAGTCCGGCCTGCTCTGCTCGTCCTGGAAACTTACTATTCTTACCGGGAGTCAGCGGCTGCGGCCAGCTGCCCCGCCCCTCGCTTCCTGCTGTGTACAGTGTGTCCCGGTGTTTGAACGGGTGGCTGACTGTCTCTGCTGAGTCCGGCCTGCTCTGCTCGTCCTGGAAACTTACTATTCTTACCGGGAGTCAGCGGCTGCGGCCAGCTGCCCCGCCCCCTCGCTTCCTGCTGTGTACAGTGTGTCCCGGTGTTTGAACGGGTGGCTGACTGTCTCTGCTGAGTCCGGCCTGCTCTGCTCGTCCTGGAAACTTACTATTCTTACCGGGAGTCAGCGGCTGCGGCCAGCTGCCCCCGCCCCCTCGCTTCCTGCTGTGTACAGTGTGTCCCGGTGTTTGAACGGGTGGCTGACTGTCTCTGCTGAGTCCGGCCTGCTCTGCTCGTCCTGGAAACTTACTATTCTTACCGGGAGTCAGCGGCTGCGGCCAGCTGCCCCCGCCCCTCGCTTCCTGCTGTGTACAGTGTGTCCCGGTGTTTGAACGGGTGGCTGACTGTCTCTGCTGAGTCCGGCCTGCTCTGCTCGTCCTGGAAACTTACTATTCTTACCGGGAGTCAGCGGCTGCGGCCAGCTGCCCCCGCCCCCTCGCTTCCTGCTGTGTACAGTGTGTCCCGGTGTTTGAACGGGTGGCTGACTGTCTCTGCTGAGTCCGGCCTGCTCTGCTCGTCCTGGAAACTTACTATTCTTACCGGGAGTCAGCGGCTGCGGCCAGCTGCCCCCGCCCCTCGCTTCCTGCTGTGTACAGTGTGTCCGGTGTTTGAACGGGTGGCTGACTGTCTCTGCTGAGTCCGGCCTGCTCTGCTCGTCCTGGAAACTTACTATTCTTACCGGGAGTCAGCGGCTGCGGCCAGCTGCCCCGCCCCCTCGCTTCCTGCTGTGTACAGTGTGTCCCGGTGTTTGAACGGGTGGCTGACTGTCTCTGCTGAGTCCGGCCTGCTCTGCTCGTCCTGGAAACTTACTATTCTTACGGGAGTCAGCGGCTGCGGCCAGCTGCCCCGCCCCCTCGCTTCCTGCTGTGTACAGTGTGTCCCGGTGTTTGAACGGGTGGCTGACTGTCTCTGCTGAGTCCGGCCTGCTCTGCTCGTCCTGGAAACTTACTATTCTTACCGGAGTCAGCGGCTGCGGCCAGCTGCCCCCGCCCCCTCGCTTCCTGCTGTGTACAGTGTGTCCCGGTGTTTGAACGGGTGGCTGACTGTCTCTGCTGAGTCCGGCCTGCTCTGCTCGTCCTGGAAACTTACTATTCTTACGGGAGTCAGCGGCTGCGGCCAGCTGCCCCCGCCCCTCGCTTCCTGCTGTGTACAGTGTGTCCCGGTGTTTGAACGGGTGGCTGACTGTCTCTGCTGAGTCCGGCCTGCTCTGCTCGTCCTGGAAACTTACTATTCTTACCGGGAGTCAGCGGCTGCGGCCAGCTGCCCCGCCCCCTCGCTTCCTGCTGTGTACAGTGTGTCCGGTGTTTGAACGGGTGGCTGACTGTCTCTGCTGAGTCCGGCTGCTCTGCTCGTCCTGGAAACTTACTATTCTTACCGGGAGTCAGCGGCTGCGGCCAGCTGCCCCCGCCCCCTCGCTTCCTGCTGTGTACAGTGTGTCCCGGTGTTTGAACGGGTGGCTGACTGTCTCTGCTGAGTCCGGCCTGCTCTGCTCGTCCTGGAAACTTACTATTCTTACCGGGAGTCAGCGGCTGCGGCCAGCTGCCCCCGCCCCTCGCTTCCTGCTGTGTACAGTGTGTCCCGGTGTTTGAACGGGTGGCTGACTGTCTCTGCTGAGTCCGGCCTGCTCTGCTCGTCCTGGAAACTTACTATTCTTACCGGGAGTCAGCGGCTGCGGCCAGCTGCCCCCGCCCCCTCGCTTCCTGCTGTGTACAGTGTGTCCGGTGTTTGAACGGGTGGCTGACTGTCTCTGCTGAGTCCGGCCTGCTCTGCTCGTCCTGGAAACTTACTATTCTTACCGGGAGTCAGCGGCTGCGGCCAGCTGCCCCGCCCCTCGCTTCTGCTGTGTACAGTGTGTCCCGGTGTTTGAACGGGTGGCTGACTGTCTCTGCTGAGTCCGGCCTGCTCTGCTCGTCCTGGAAACTTACTATTCTTACCGGGAGTCAGCGGCTGCGGCCAGCTGCCCCGCCCCCTCGCTTCCTGCTGTGTACAGTGTGTCCCGGTGTTTGAACGGGTGGCTGACTGTCTCTGCTGAGTCCGGCCTGCTCTGCTCGTCCTGGAAACTTACTATTCTTACGGGAGTCAGCGGCTGCGGCAGCTGCCCCGCCCCCTCGCTTCCTGCTGTGTACAGTGTGTCCGGTGTTTGAACGGGTGGCTGACTGTCTCTGCTGAGTCCGGCCTGCTCTGCTCGTCCTGGAAACTTACTATTCTTACCGGGAGTCAGCGGCTGCGGCCAGCTGCCCCCGCCCCTCGCTTCCTGCTGTGTACAGTGTGTCCCGGTGTTTGAACGGGTGGCTGACTGTCTCTGCTGAGTCCGGCCTGCTCTGCTCGTCCTGGAAACTTACTATTCTTACCGGGAGTCAGCGGCTGCGGCCAGCTGCCCCCGCCCCCTCGCTTCCTGCTGTGTACAGTGTGTCCCGGTGTTTGAACGGGTGGCTGACTGTCTCTGCTGAGTCCGGCCTGCTCTGCTCGTCCTGGAAACTTACTATTCTTACCGGGAGTCAGCGGCTGCGGCCAGCTGCCCCCGCCCTCGCTTCCTGCTGTGTACAGTGTGTCCCGGTGTTTGAACGGGTGGCTGACTGTCTCTGCTGAGTCCGGCCTGCTCTGCTCGTCCTGGAAACTTACTATTCTTACCGGGAGTCAGCGGCTGCGGCCAGCTGCCCCCGCCCCCTCGCTTCCTGCTGTGTACAGTGTGTCCCGGTGTTTGAACGGGTGGCTGACTGTCTCTGCTGAGTCCGGCTGCTCTGCTCGTCCTGGAAACTTACTATTCTTACCGGGAGTCAGCGGCTGCGGCCAGCTGCCCCGCCCCCTCGCTTCCTGCTGTGTACAGTGTGTCCGGTGTTTGAACGGGTGGCTGACTGTCTCTGCTGAGTCCGGCCTGCTCTGCTCGTCCTGGAAACTTACTATTCTTACCGGGAGTCAGCGGCTGCGGCCAGCTGCCCCGCCCCCTCGCTTCCTGCTGTGTACAGTGTGTCCCGGTGTTGAACGGGTGGCTGACTGTCTCTGCTGAGTCCGGCCTGCTCTGCTCGTCCTGGAAACTTACTATTCTTACCGGGAGTCAGCGGCTGCGGCCAGCTGCCCCGCCCCCGCTTCCTGCTGTGTACAGTGTGTCCCGGTGTTTGAACGGGTGGCTGACTGTCTCTGCTGAGTCCGGCCTGCTCTGCTCGTCCTGGAAACTTACTATTCTTACCGGGAGTCAGCGGCTGCGGCCAGCTGCCCCGCCCCCTCGCTTCTGCTGTGTACAGTGTGTCCCGGTGTTTGAACGGGTGGCTGACTGTCTCTGCTGAGTCGGCCTGCTCTGCTCGTCCTGGAAACTTACTATTTTACCGGGAGTCAGCGGCTGCGGCCAGCTGCCCCCGCCCCTCGCTTCCTGCTGTGTACAGTGTGTCCCGGTGTTTGAACGGGTGGCTGACTGTCTCTGCTGAGTCCGGCCTGCTCTGCTCGTCCTGGAAACTTACTATTCTTACCGGGAGTCAGCGGCTGCGGCCAGCTGCCCCCGCCCCCTCGCTTCCTGCTGTGTACAGTGTGTCCCGGTGTTTGAACGGGTGGTGACTGTCTCTGCTGAGTCCGGCTGCTCTGCTCGTCCTGGAAACTTACTATTCTTACCGGGAGTCAGCGGCTGCGGCCAGCTGCCCCGCCCCCTCGCTCCTGCTGTGTACAGTGTGTCCCGGTGTTTGAACGGGTGGCTGACTGTCTCTGCTGAGTCCGGCCTGCTCTGCTCGTCCTGGAAACTTACTATTCTTACGGGAGTCAGCGGCTGCGGCCAGCTGCCCCGCCCCTCGCTTCCTGCTGTGTACAGTGTGTCCCGGTTTGAACGGGTGGCTGACTGTCTCTGCTGAGTCCGGCTGCTCTGCTCGTCCTGGAAACTTACTATTCTTACCGGGAGTCAGCGGCTGCGGCCAGCTGCCCCGCCCCCTCGCTTCCTGCTGTGTACAGTGTGTCCCGGTGTTTGAACGGGTGGCTGACTGTCTCTGCTGAGTCCGGCCTGCTCTGCTCGTCCTGGAAACTTACTATTCTACGGGAGTCAGCGGCTGCGGCCAGCTGCCCCCGCCCCTCGCTTCCTGCTGTGTACAGTGTGTCCGGTGTTTGAACGGGTGGCTGACTGTCTCTGCTGAGTCCGGCTGCTCTGCTCGTCCTGGAAACTTACTATTCTTACGGGAGTCAGCGGCTGCGGCCAGCTGCCCCGCCCTCGCTTCCTGCTGTGTACAGTGTGTCCCGGTGTTTGAACGGGTGGCTGACTGTCTCTGCTGAGTCCGGCTGCTCTGCTCGTCCTGGAAACTTACTATTCTTACCGGGAGTCAGCGGCTGCGGCCAGCTGCCCCGCCCCCTCGCTTCCTGCTGTGTACAGTGTGTCCCGGTGTTTGAACGGGTGGCTGACTGTCTCTGCTGAGTCCGGCCTGCTTGCTCGTCTGGAAACTTACTATTCTTACCGGGAGTCAGCGGCTGCGGCCAGCTGCCCCGCCCATCGCTTCCTGCTGTGTACAGTGTGTCCCGGTGTTTGAACGGGTGGCTGAGTCTTGCTGAGTCCGGCCTGCTCTGCTCGTCCTGGAAACTTACTATTCTTACGGGAGTCAGCGGCTGCGGCCAGCTGCCCCCGCCCCCTCGCTTCCTGCTGTGTACAGTGTGTCACGGTGTTTGAACGGGTGGCTGACTGTCTCTGCTGAGTCCGGCCTGCTCTGCTCGTCCTGGAAACTTACTATTCTTACCGGGAGTCAGCGGCTGCGGCCAGCTGCCCCCGCCCCCTCGCTTCTGCTGTGTACAGTGTGTCCCGGTGTTTGAAACGGGTGGCTGACTGTCTCTGCTGACTCCGGCCTGCTCTGCTCGTCCTGGAAACTTACTATTCTTACGGGAGTCAGCGGCTGCGGCCAGCTGCCCCGCCCCCTCGCTTCCTGCTGTGTACAGTGTGTCCCGGTGTTTGAACGGG
>JAFELL010000605.1:0-50903 GCA_019059645.1 Caranx melampygus
TATGAGCTGTTACCTTCATATAGAGATTTCGTTCCACTAAGATCTTGCTATTATCTGATATGCTTTGTAAGCAGTTCCATACAATGAGGAATCAGTGCTGCAATTTGACAAAATCAACACATTTCTTCGACTTCCTGTAATGGAGCCCCCTTACTACCACTGCAGAAGCAACATCATCATAATCATTTGTATGAAAAAGCATTTGTTATTTGTGATGCGGCTGTGAGAGGATTTTTTCTGAAATTAGATGGGGTTGGGCACATACGGTCAGATGTACCAAAAAGAAGAAGAAAAAAACTCTCAGACAATATTTAACAAACCACTGGACAAGACCTGCTGATGTAGTGAAGTAGGTGAAAAAGATCTCAGCAGCAATTATCATGAAATAAACTGAAGCAGTTCAGACCAGTGAATAGCCCTATGTGGTAAAGTTTAAGTGGCCAGTGAAACAAAAAGTTCATGTCACAAAAACAGGTCTTTTTATGAAATTGACTCACTTGCAGATTTCCCTGCAGAAATGGAAGTAACTGAATGCTACACCTGATGTATAGTAGGGTGATGCTGTAATGGTGGAAGCAGCACTGTGTATTGACAGAATGGTGATAAAAGACAGAAAAAGACAGACTGGTTGGTCAGGGTTTCATCCACCTCACACTAAATGACCCAAACCTTAGAAGGACAGATCCAGATGGTGTCTTTACATGATGGGGGAGCAGCAAAGACTGGGATGAACTGGACATGAGGTAAAAGAAAGAAAGCAAACCACAACTTCAACATCAAATTCTGAATGATGTTTGATTCGGTTAGAGGAAGAGCACTACATGATCAGCTGCTCAGTGACTCAAAAATTCAGACTCATGCCATGGTTTGTGTTTTTTTTTTTCTGTCTGTCTGAGTGTGCCATGTTTGTTTATATTGTTTCCTGTTTTATTTTGAAAAGCCTCATGCTTTCCTGTGGTTTCCTCCTGTGATATAACCACATGTGTCTCACCTGTGTGTGACTTCCACACCTTCTCCCTGATGTATTTAGCTTCTGTGTTTCCACTCTATGATTTTGTACTTATGTTTGTTTCTTACATGTTGGCCTTATGTAAGTGCTCTGTTATTAGTCCTGTTTTATTTCCCAGTGTTCCTGCTGCCTTTTCAGTTCTCCCCGGCTTTCTGAACTCTGTTTCTTCGACATTTCAGCCATTTTTAGATGTTTTGTGTTGCTTTTACTGCTAGTTATCAAAACTTGTTTGTCCTTCTGTGTCCTTTACCACTCCCTGACCTGTACATGTCATGATACAGGACCTAAGCTCTCATAACTATTTTTTTTCTTTCTGTCATCTAAATCTTTATTGTATGTTCTGTTTTTTTTTAAATCTCAGCACATCCTAAGGCATACTCCATATTCCAGTAAAAACTGAAAACTCCACTGTATAGATAACGGCCTCCTTCTGGAAGCTCTGAGATGCACCTGATGGATCTTGTTCCCCAGGGTGAAGTACTTACTGGCGAAAAGCGTCATTATTCTCCATTCAACATACTTATCAGATGGTTAGGTAAGGTTAGGTAATGTTTCAAACCTCCTGGCTATTAACTGGACTATTCTGAATGGCTATAAATAACTTTTCCTTCTGACTCTTGTGCTAACTTTTGTCTCGAGCAACCAACCACTGTGCTGCCGTTTCCTTGGCTGCAGATGATGAAGGCCTTCCTCCAGGACCTGCAGGCTGCTCAGACTCCTCAGCTGCTTTAGAGACAGTATGTGGCACCTAACTTTCACTTCAAACATGGAGGTTGAAGTGTGGGTGTGTAGCATATTGCACACAGAGCATTGAGCACGTTCCACTGCACTTCGTCACCTTGTCCACACTTCTTGCTGCTACATAGTTATGGTTTAACTTGATTAATCTATAACAGAAAATCCTCCTTGCTGACAAACATATTCCAGAGATGGGTATGTCAGAACTTTGTGAGTGGTGCACTGCCATCCTCACCACAGGTCTCTTTTGTGGATGGGAACCTAATTTACCTCACCAGACCTCCTCTGATTCCTGCAGTTGAGTTTACATTGTCCTCTCCACTTCCATGCTGTTTGAACCTGTATGCCTGCAGCTGACACTCTGTGGTTTGTGGACTCCTGGTATTGTATAAAGGGTACTTATGGGGAGCTGTAATTTGCTGCTTGGCACTCATGGTGTAGTAACTGTGGTCCTCCAGAGAGGCACTAATGTGGGGTTGCCACACACGGCTCTATTCACTCTCTCAGCTCCTTTGATGATGAGAGTCTAAAGACAAATGAATTGCTCTGCAGGTACAGCTGGTTGGTTGTAGTATTATAATGTAGCATTTGTCTCTTTAGTTTAAAAAGTAAAATGTTCAAGTGTACAAGTCCTTTTGCTGTAAATCTCATTTAATCTTACTAAATTACTCTAAATATTCAACTTAAATTCTAAATGAACCACCTCAATTTGGCTTTTAATTGAATTAGTTTTCTTCTTTGTTGTAAATGTATGTTCATTTCCAATAACTTCCTATGCCTTTTCTGGTTGTCAGTAACATTAGTGTTTAAATCTGTATAGTATCTCAGCTTTCTTATTTGATTTTTCCTTGCTTGAGACTCAAATGAGGTTTATAGCAAAATACCTGAACTTATTGTAATTGCACTGTCAGTCTGCCAGCTGACATTGTACTGCTATGTGTGTGCTGGGTAACTTGAGACCTATGATAACTGACTCTCACTGCAACAATCAAAGCTCTTATAATCTTTTAGCTCCTAAGAGTCTACTACATGAACTCTTTTCTTCCTCATGTCTCCCTCTCTCTTCCTTTTTCCTCTTTTCTCTCTTTTTATCCCCCCCATCTTTCTCTGCTGCTCTGTTTCTCTCCCCTCTTCAATGTTCTGTCTCCTCATGTGTCCTTGTCTTTACCCCTCCTCCACTTTCCTTCCCCCTTGCTCTCCCACCGATCTCTGTCTTTCCTAAGACAAAATTATTTGAAAGTGAAAATAAAAGTAAATGATTAAGATTTGTTTTCTGCCACCATAACAGTCCACACTCTAACTTCCTGGTTCAACTTTGACTTATTTGCAAAGACAAACATTTTTTCTTCTTCCACACATCATGTGGTCTTGCTTTCAGTTTGACCTCCAGATAAAGTGGTTTGAATACTCAGGCTTAAGTGTTGGTTAGCAGGTAACCTGCCAGGTCACCTGACAGCTCATGATATGTTTGGGTTGGATTATTAGTACTATACAGTGAATGATGTAAAATATCTAAGAAAGAAAATCAATATGTTTTCATTTGTATACAATGGGAAAGTCAGGCAACTTAGATCTTGCATGTGTGGTGATAGATAACCAGTTAGATAATCAGTCAGTTTTGCATGTATCATGCTTTCTTTTTCATTTCTTTGGTGAGGATTTGTACCATCTGGCACTTATCCTCTGGAGCAGGTTGCCTGCCTTTGTCAGTGGCTCACCAGATGCCTCAGGACGTGAAATGTTTCTGTCTGGGCTGATGGAAGTACACGGCTTGAATCACAGTCATGACTGTGGCCAGACCTCGAGTGGAAATTAAGAGTCAGCTGATGGAAACGACAACAAGAAGGGAAGAGGACCATAGGGAGCAGGCAGACTTCACTGAGCAACTTGCAAGGTGTACTAGTTCTTGAATAAACAAAGCAATATGTTTAGGTATCTGCTGAGAGTTGCTAAACAAACATTTCATACAGCCTGATGTTCACATAAATACAAAATGTACTTTTTACAGCATGATGTTTTTTAGGGTTGAAACACAAAGGTGAAGGAATGACAGTCATTTCAAAGCAATCAGCATTATGACTATAACAACAAAGATGCATCTGTCGTTTTCTGCCTTTTACTGCCCCTATACACTATTATGCGGCTTTTACCATGACTGCTTGGAATTATTATAGCCACCTCACACTCATGCATCCCACAGTTGGTGGTTAGACAGTGTCAGTATCCATGAAGGGATGCTCAGTATCAGACATCAGCCACATAGCAGGACTGATGGCAGATTCAGGACACTCAGGGTGAGACTAGCTCTTCTTTAGATCTTTGACTGATGTGTTTCATGGCAGTTGGGATAAGTAGTTTCAGAACCTGATGGCTTTCAATTCCAGCAGTACATGCTGATTCGTCTGTATTACATACCTAGGAGAGATGAAGTAAACATCATAATAATCAACCTCATTTGCATCACCTCAGACCAAGTTGTTTTTCTGCTGGCTGTGATTGTGTCTAGCAGACCACTTATTTTACACAGAATGATTGGTGGGCATGCAACCTGACAATAAAACCTCAATTCACCTTAATATTCTGATTCTGATTTTCTCACATTATGATTGTTTGTTGCGGTGTACTTTTTTGAAATTATGACAATATAAAAAACGATCCAAAGGGAAAGAAAGGATTTCCTTGTCTGTCTGCACACTAAAATCTGTGCAATATTTCACTTTAAGTGAAATATTTAATATTTTATTTAAGTGTTTCTTTCCTTTTGGACCCTTACTGTATGTTCCCAGCACCTTAACAGAGACTGATCCAGGTTGAGCGGTGGTCCTGCTGCAATATAAAGAATGATAAAAAAGAAAACTGGATGGTATAGTATTATAGTAGTATATGAATTGTCATAGATCACACCCACACATAGGATATATCAATTTCAATTAAATAATATCAGACCTGTGCTGCTTTAGTGAGCAGTCAAAAGCCAAGTCATTTGCAGGAAATAGGATGTTGAATTGATCTGACCCCAGTGTAATTTGGTTTTACTCACGTTGACCTTGTTAGAGAGACAGCTGAGTTATCAGTAAGGAATGTGACAGATGAGATTTGTAAGTGACATGTTGATTCAGTGAGGAGAGGACTCACATCTTAAATGACTAAATCAGACAGGAGAGGAAAGGTCACCTGATTTATTCACATGCAGGGAAAAGTGCTTTACGTACTGAAACATGCTAGAAATAAAACATTAGGATGAGGAAACAAATTCAAATAATTCATATCTTCTTATCCTATCTATTTTTAAGTATCAACTTCAAACAAGAATACAACACTCACCAGTAGGTATTTCAAGTCAGCTAGTCACTCTGTCTTTGACCGTCATTATATCAATTTCCTTTACAACTACGTCTGGTGTTTCCCTCTTTGTCCATCCTTGAGATGGGATGAGACAACATGGCACAGTCAGTTGTTAGGATGCTCTGAAACAACCAAGACCACACAGTTTATTAACATAAATGTACAAAACAGGCAGAGAATCAAGACATGAGAGACACTAAATCCCCTCCCCTCTGATGGCAAGTACTAGTACTTCATTCCCAGGACATAAGGTTTTCCAGAAAAGATGGTTTAGTGGAAACTCTTAGTTTCTTAAGGTGAGATGAGGGGAGATCACTTCAACCCTTAGTCAGTTACCACGGTAACTTATACACAGCAAAGCTAACCTGTTGGTTTGCTCTGTGTGCTCCTCCTCTCCTGCTGAGGCTGATGAGGCTGTTTGACTCATTTCCTCTTCCATACCGTCTGCAGCTCATTCATTCCTTTTGACAGCTGTCAGGTGCATCTCCAGACTAGTTTGTTACCTGAGACCTGTTTTTACCCTTCCTCTGTTATGATCAAGTAAAGCTATGTCAAGATTTAGGCGCAGACTCTGATCTATAAGGAATCATTTGTCATGTTTTGGCTGTAGATGACGTGATATCAGAGTGACAGTAATGCAGCTGATAAAACTTTAACACTTGAAAACTGGACTAAATATAGATGAGTTTGTGAATATGGTGTATAGAGTAATGGTGTATACTTTTACTGTTCTTAAAATGCAGTTTCTCAGTGTTCTAGAGCAAAATGTATATTACCCTTGACTTTAACCTCAACACTTCAATTGAAAATCCTGAAAGTCATGAAGCTGTTCCTGGGTCAGAACCTGGGTCACAATCACAGACCTATAAGCTCCTGTCTGATCGGTTTCATCCTCTGCTGCAGCACACCTTGGTGATCAACTCAAAGCTGAATACAGTTAAACATTTAATCTGACAAACAGTAGATTCCAGCTCTCTACATCGTTTAAGGAAATGAAATGCTGACAAATAATGTGTTTTAGCGGATGATAATGAATTAAATGTAGCTAATAGTATTAACTTATTTACTTTTCTCTGCTCTGACTCTGCTGTTATTCCTTAAATAAATGATAATTAATGTTAAACATTAATCTTTCTGGCTGGATTAAGATGGAGGCTCTGCTCCTTATTTACCTGTTGCCATGGTGAATAGTTTAACCAGAGCTCCATTGATGATGATCGCTATTTATATTCCTCATGCACACACTGCACTAAGTGAACATACGCAGGCCCTCTACACCCTCCCACTCTGTGACAGAGTGGAACTGTGTGTGTGTCACACTCCAGCTCTCGCCAGGTCTCTTCATTAAGGAGGATTGTATAAACACACTGTCAAACGTTGGCACGGCCTGACTTTCTCCAGCAGACAAGAAATTTGTTTTGCGTGAAACAAGGATCATAAATATTTCACTAGATTAGAATATTTTATACACAGTATTGACAAAGATGTAGGTGTATGAGCGGAGACGCGGCTCTCATATTCATTGCTTAACAAGCCTGTGAAAGGAAATTAATTGAATTGAAAAAAAACCCACCCACATTTCTTTCATTAATTTTTCCCTGTTAAAATGTTTCCACTTAAGAATCAGTGGTTTAGAATGACACTTAATGTGGTGGGCTCTCCACACAGATGTGCAAACTGAGCAAGAGTGAGATTGTAGTTGTGTCTGAAATCACTCATAGTGTCAGTCTCAATGTAGAGAACTATCCAATGAGCTCATCTTAAGATTGAAAAATCAAAGGATGCATTTTTTTTTTCTTTTTCACAAGGCTTTATGGTAGCCTTCATATTGTTTGGCCAGTGACCAGCAATTATAAATTACTTTTCATGATGCATTGTGGGACACTATGAGTCCATTAACTATACATTCAGACAGTGCTATAAAATGACAAACTCACTATGAAGTGGACTGCACAGGGTTTAGCGAATTCCCCAGCTGGGGACTTTTTTCAGCTTGTTCTCTGGAAAAGACCAGTGTGTGTGTGTGTGTGTGTGTGTATGTCATGTCAGACAGTTTTCCCTGAACTCAACTGACTCATTACATCATTCCACACACCTACTGTTCAATCCACCTGCCAGTTATCATCAGTCATTAGTTTATTTGTGCATCCATACCATGCAGGTGATCAACTCATTGACAGCCCATTAACTATGAGTGAGAAAATTCAGTGCACTGTGTCAGCAGATATAGAGGGTATAAGGAGACTTACTGATCTGATCATTTCATGGCTACAGTAGAGCAGCAAGACTGTGATGAAGCTGGGAATGATGTGAAATAAGTCATAATATGTTACTGTGTGCTAGAGGCGGGTACTGTTCACCTCCCTTGCTTCTCCTTGCAGCATTTGGTTTTCACCACAAAGCTCTGACAGTTGTGATGAAGAGGACGGCCCACAGCAGATCGAAGTGTCTCCCAAGAGAAATACAATGTCCTTGAGCAGGAGGAGCAGTATGACAACAACTGGACTAACCCTATAATTAAATTGTTGAGAGACAAATATTTTGGTTAGTCTGCAGGGGTGACCGGGGAACTGTCGACCTAGGTATGACACAGGTCAGTGGCATTACATGAGAAGCAGGCAAAATTCCAGTGGGAAGGGGTAGATCCAGGGGGGCCTTCATTTAATCACAAAAGCCTACTTACAGACAAAATGCTTCCTCCTTTTTGAGCCTTTGTGAGCCTCAGTCAAGACTACATGCAACAAATTGTTCCTACAAGAGGTACATAGGGTTCTGGGTACTTGGCATCAACACTGAAGAAGGTTGCATGAAAGCCACAGCCTGTAGTGTGCTGAACATGAAGAAAGAAATACAATATGATTTTCCATGCACGTCAAGTCTGATGTGAGGTATGGTCTCAGCATGTGACAAACACCTCAAACTTCTCTTTTTCACTGTGATTCCAATAGTACAGTGTGGTTCCCATGACAGACAGAGCAAAAAAGCTCACATTTTAATTATACTGCTACATGTAAATGCTTCCTGTGTCGCTTTTTCGCAAGTACTCCAGCTTTCCTAGTCTGAGGACACACATTAGTTTAACTGAAGACTCTGAGGTCTCTATGTGAGCCTATGTGGATGTTTGTCTCTACATGTTAATGTGAATCTACCCGTCCAGGGTGTACCACACCCTAAAACAAGGATAAGAGGTGCAAGCAGTATAAAATGGAAAAAGTGCATGACAGATAGAATGCATTTGCTATTTGCAAGAAACTAATGATTTAAATTTAGACTATGTGGCTGTTTATCCAAACAATGCCAGGCTCATTTGCCTCAGCATCCTCAGAGATGTGAGAACCTCCCTGCTGTGTTAGACTGGCCGTAATAACAGCAGCTCACAGTCTGGCTTCTGAGGTGGCTAGTCAGTGTGCACCACCAATCCAGAGAGATCAGTCTTATCTCAGCAAGTCCTTTGGTAAATTAGTGTAGGCTCTATTTCTTTTCTGTAATAGTTCTTTCTGGAAGATATTTTCTTGTTGCAAGCCATTTCCCTATTTGTAACTACATGTGCGTAGCATCTCTGCATTTGTGTTTCACTTAATGTCGTGCTTTCTCTCGTCCATTTGTGTTTCCTCCTTAAGGGGTCCTATTGTGGGTCTGATTCTCTGTGTGGGCTTTTAATGTGGCTGCAGTGTTTTCAGCAGTGCATCTACAGTAATGCTCTCCTTCATAGTGTTGCTTTTAAAACTATATGTCCTGCTGATATATCGGGTTATATTTTTCAGTGTCCCCTCTGAGATCCACTGGTATGGAACATGCTCAATCTCAAAGCAGAGCAAACCTACATTTAGGAATATATATATATATATAATCATAACTCCAAAATTAAAGAATGTCATCATTAAAAATTGTTAAGGTGCTTATGTACAACTTCTTAAAATTCTTTGTTCTCAAGACTAATTCTGTTTTTGACATTTTGTATATTATATTAATATAATTTCATTGATTTTAATTGACTGTTAATTTTATGTATAACCTTAATATGTCTACTCTTTGACATGTGTCCTTCAACTGTTTATTGCTTTAGGATGATCACCATGCTGTGGATGTTAGAGAGTTAACAATGCTTGTCACCACAGACACTGTGGAGTGTATATGGGCTGTACGTATGTAACTAATGTGTATGGTGAACTTGTAAGGATTTTGACGTGACAAACTGACAAACTTGAGATCTGGATCGAAAGGGTGTCTCTTGAATCACCTTTATGGCTCAGAGTCAGTGAGCAAGTGTGCAGGGGTTGCTTATTATTGATAGAGTATCTTCATTTGTTTATTCATGGGGTTGTTATTCTGGTAATCAGCACCTTGCCTTAGGCTGGCCTGGGATAGAGAACTCTGCTTTAAATGATGGATAAAGTCCAGTCACATCCCTAAGGCATGGGGTGGGGGGTTCAGTTATTTTATTTTTATTTCAATCAAAAGCAGCTATAACATGTGTTGTTTCTATTAGCCTAAATAAAAAAGCTAACTGAGCTGTGTAGTTTCAGTCTAGTGTGTAGCTGTCGTTTCATGACATTCCTTACAATGCATTTCTCCTCTCCTTTGACGGCAACACTCCTCTCTCCTCCTCTCTAACCCTAACACACACACAAATGAACTCAGACAGTGGAGAAGAAGAGAGGAGACGAGAGAGGAGTGTTGCCGTCACTGTTGTTGTTTTCTAAACTCCCCGTACGTGCGTCTTAGCTCCGTGTAGCTCAGTGTAGCTCAGTGTAGCTCTGTAGCTCAGTGTAGCTCTGTTCTTCAGGTCCAAATGCTCCAGACGCGCCTGCTCCGCACTGCCTGTCGAGTGCGCGCTCGTAACCGCGCTGTGGGTGTGCGCTGTTAGTATCGATACTTTTGGAAATCAGTATTGTCCCCAGATACACCGTTTTAGCGTCGATACCTTTGACAACCCTAAAGAGATGTGCCACAGGTTGTTGTCTTCCGGGGAAATAGTTTGTCGCGCGCATGTACCACTTCAGTAATGGCCTTATGGAATGACCGGGAATATTTACTTATCATCTTGGAAATAAATATAAATAAATAAATGTTCCACGTGCCCCCTGCAATACACTCGCGTACCCCTAGGGGTACGCGTACCCCTGTTGGGAATCACAGTTTCTAGGGGATCTAAGACAGCTGTTTGGTGTTGTTAAGTAAATGTACAGTAAGTTCACTGCAGTGTAGCCAACGCTACATTATAACAGAGTAATTGCCTACAGCAGGCATGGGCAGACTACAGACATATGTGGTCCACTGGGCTTTTCTCAAATATGGGTACAAATTGTCCAAATTATAACAAAGACCACAAACTTTGTTGCACTGGCAAAAAAGGGTGAGCAACAACACTGCTCCCACTGAAAATGATGTTATTTGAATGTAAGTTTTTTAGGTAGCTATTAGCTTTTACATGTACTTTATATTAGTTGACACAAACACTCTCCATCCATCTGATGCTGGCCTGGCATGTCTGTCAAATTTTAAAACTCACTGTGGCCCCTTATCTACAGTCATACTTGGCTCTGTGGGGCTGTGGTACTGAAACAATGTCAGAACAGTATGGTGAAATATCAGTAACTGCGATACCAATCAAAATCGATGGGTTAAGGTCAGTGTGCTCAGTTCATTCAACTTTTCACTCTGTAGCCTTTTAGTGCAGTCAGGGATCTGCTGGTGAGCCTGAGAGCATCACTCTTAATGAGCTCATTCATCCTCTCACGCTGTTCTTCTGGGGAAAACCCCTGCAAATGGAGAGATGAGAAATGGAGCCAGGAACGTGGCTCTGATATATGTACAGCCTATAACAGTGCAGTCGCCAGAGGAGAGTATCATGGACTACTCTGCTCTAATAAAGTATTCTTGATAGCCTGATCATGTCTCTCTTATTGTTCACTGAACATTCCTTACTTTTTATTTTTATTTTTATCATGTCTCTGTCTCATAAGTGGAGTGATAATTATTATTTTATTAAATTATTACATTACTGGGTGACAGACATTATTATAACAACACAAAGTCCAAATATGAGACCACAAGAGGGGGCAGTCAGCCACTGTGGCATCCAGCCACATTACACACCAACAAGTTGTGCTGGGACATTAAATCTTTAGATCTATTCAAGATGAATGACATCAGAGATACCTCTGCTGCTGCTACCACTATGACTATGACTCACTTTTAGTGTGTTAGAGTGTGTGTCATCCGTGAAGCACTCTGAACTGCACCACCCATGTGGAAGTTGCAGTGCACATAAAGTTTGGTTGATGGAAGTTTGATTGGAAACATCTTGTGTTATTGTTAATATTATTTATTGTGAGTCTGGATGCGCCCATTCTTTGCCTCCTGCTTGTGTGCTGTTGCTGCCAATAAAGGAATCATGAGAAATTTTAATCGGATAACAGCTACTCAGCCATGATAATCCTGTTGGTTTTCCTGTGCGGTCAGACTCGATCGAGATGAATAACGTACCTGGGCTCATCCATAGTCATAATGACACAGGCTGCCTATTGGGCGGGTGCGCAGCGCTCGCTCCTTAAGCTGCGGTGCAGGCGCGCAGTGTGAGCAGAGGGGCAGGAGACGAGCGCAGAGTCGCCGAGGGACAGAGGAGAGCTCGCTCGTTTATTTATACGAGTGAGAGGTCAGAGGAACACAGTCTTGCTGTTTTGCTGTGTAGTGCGTAAAAGGCGCGTTTTCTTTTTACGCACGGATGAAAGTTTAACCCGCAGCTAGAGATTTGTTAACATTTCCACTTGAAATACTTCTTCTAAATTCCTGAGTTTCTGAGTGAACATTCCGCACACCCCAGTTACACTGTAGCGGCTTTCTGAAACTTTCGATTAGCGTTTGTCTTTGCGTTGTTCGCTGGACCTTTACCTAGACTGTGTGATGATTTAGTGTGACTTCCAGTCCTAACAACGAAATGGATCCTCTATTCAACTCCACTGATGTGCCAAACTGGACCACCAGCTACAACGACACCAATAACGGGACAGTATACAGGAACCAGTTCGTGCAGCCGGTCTGGAGGATCGTCCTCTGGGCCATCGCTTACAGCTGTATAGTTATCGTGTCCGTCGTGGGTAATATCACAGTGATCTGGATTATTATAGCGCACAAGCGCATGAGGACAGTCACCAACTATTTTCTGCTGAACCTGGCGTTCGCCGAAGCCTCCATGTCCGCCTTCAACACGGTCGTCAACTTCACCTACGCCGTGCACAATGAGTGGTACTTCGGACTGGTCTACTGCCGTTTCCACAACTTCTTTCCGATCGCGGCTGTGTTTGCCAGCATCTACTCCATGACTGCCATCGCTCTGGACAGGTAAGCTGCACCTTCTCCTCTGGCTCTGGCTCTGTTGAAAAGTACACGAGGAATAAAAAAAACAAACAATGAAATATATTCTGCAGCCTTTTTCTTTGGATCATCACATTTGCTGTACACGTGGTCACATGGCAGAGAATGCACTGATGAATTCCTGAGGTTTATACAGGAAACTGGTGATGAATGACGAATGAAGGGATTTTGGTGAATCCTGTGGTGGACGGTGGTCAGACTGAGGTGTTACTGCCGTCACGGTTATAGAGTAACGACGCTGTGTGCTCTATAGATGGAAAAAAAACACAAATTAACAAGAAACTTTCTATTATTTTTCTTTATTGCGGATGATAGATAGAGATGATCGAAAAGTGCACCTATCAGCCAATGCGGCGCTCTGCATCGGAGGATCCCTTCTTAATTCCACATGTTGAAGGAAGGTGTGTGATGCTCGGTGAGTGGAACAACCCGGGTTCCCTCTTGCTGTGGGGTTTTATTCTCCGTACTCTCCACTCCAGTGACCGTTTAGACAATATGGGGTTTGAGAGATTTACATCTTTACGCTGCCTCCGTGAACATTCCTGTGAGTAAGAGCCCCATTCATCAGTGTGATGGCTCCTTATGACAATGAGGCTGAATTGGAGTTCGACGCATAACAAGCACAGCGCTGTTATATGTGTGTGTGTGTGTGTAGATTATGGGTATATATGTGTGTGTGTGTGATTAAATGTTCATGTGTTTCAGCGTATGTGCGTCCATGTGGTGAAGTGTGTGGTTGTCTCTATGCATGTTTGAACATTATGTCCTGAGTGTGTGTGTGTGTGTGTGTGTGTGTGCCTGTGCCTGTAACTGTCTCTGTTTGCCTATGTGTGTGTAAATTATTGTCCGCGGATATGTGGATGCTTTTATTCATAATGTGTCTGTGTGTGTGTGTGTGTGTGTGTGTGTCTGTGTGTTTGAGCAGAGACACATATAGAGAATATGCATCGATGGTTGCATTCAGACCACCACTTGTACCTACACATACAGCTCTTTATCTCAGATCAGACATGTCTGGTTTTCTCTTACACCAGAAGGATAATTAACTAATTACTGACAATGACACCAAGCCACATATGCACTCTGTGTGCTCACTGCAAGTTTGCCATTCAGCCCAGTGTGTTTAACATTGAGGAGATAGAGCTGGGGAGAGCTATATGTTTTCCCTGACCACATGAAGATGTTGTGAAAACCCCACAGAAACCCGCTGAATTCCCACTGATTGCATCAAACTGTCTCGGCTGTGGCAGGAGATGGTTTTTATGGAATTTTAAAAAGTATTGAAGAAACTGCTGTGGGAGTATTAGGAGGAGATTTATCCACTGTGACCCATCTCTCACAGCCATCTGTCAAGGTACTTAGGCAGCAGGTATTATATCACTTTTTAATTTTCATTCACCACTTCCTGTGCTGGATGGAGAGTTTCCATTAGTTACTAGACCTCACATAAATTTGGTAAATATTGCAAATCTGCAGAATCTTTTCAAGGTCTCGGGGGTGAGGGTGGGGGTGTGAAGCACCGTGCTGTAGCTGATAAGACATTTTTTCAATCTCCGTCGCTGCAGTGATCATCCCTGTTGTGCTATTCCATAACCCATACATCACCCACACAGCTGAGTGCTGATATCAGTGTGCAGGGTCTGATGCTGATTGGGTTGAGGAAATTGAGAAAAACCTATTTCTATAGAAACACTCTGTATACCTCAGCTCAACCCATGCTCATAAGGTTTCCTTTGAAACATACAATTGCATTATTTCTTCTCCGTTGGCATTCTCTGATGAAACAGAGCTTTCTGAGAGTGGCACTACTTCTTCTTCTTCATAAAGCATGCACTGGTTGCAACAGCCATTGAGTTCAGATTTAGTAATAACCTAAGTGTTTCTAGATGTTGAGATTTAAATGTCAGATGAAGGTTGCTGGGATCTGCTCCAGCCCCATGATGACCCTGCATGCACAAGCAGTGTAACCAGTGGATGGAAATTAAGGCCGATTAATAATAATAAGAGCTAAAAGCTAGTGGAACAGATGCAGTTTGATGTGTTCATATGTACAGTAATTGCTCTCTCAGATCACACTTGATGCCCATCAGTCTGGCTGTCATTATGGCTCTGCCCATATGTTCCTTTAAGTGTCCCAGTGCAATAGTCTGCAGCAGGGCAACAATATAACTTGGTCTCAGTAGCAAACATGAACTAGTAATTTGTTTTTTAACTGGACAGAGCATGGCTGCAGACTCTAACAGAGAGCAAAGTGAATGTTTGCTTTTGCGTAATTCACTCAGATTTGCACACTGAACTGTTTTCCCAGACAGCCAGCATAGGCCTACTATACCAGCTACCCAGATGCCAACTAGCTAACACTCTGATGGTGCATGTATCTGTGTGTTGGTGGCAGAAATTTCACTTCTTTTGGTTACTCACCTTTAGTCTCTGTTTCCTTTAATCATTGTGTGCCTATAAAGCAGATTCCTAAAGTCATGGGATTAAAGTGAATATTCTGCTCAAGATGAAACATGTTCAGTTTACAGGGACATGTGTGTGTATGTATCAGTTTCCATCACCTCAGGTGAATTTGCCTTAATATTCCTTTGAATGCATTCACACTGCCGCCAGCTTGAGATGCTGCAGTGAAATTCAATAGTGAGGTGAACCACTCACCTGTGGTCCACAGACATGCGACTCATTAGAAGTGGAATCACCATTTGTGAATTTACTTGTTCATCAGAATTTTTCAACCTTTTACCTAATGCATCCCAGGATTGGGGGCAATATAGAGCAGATTGATGGAAATATTTTTACATAGTGATCATGTATCAATGAGGTCAGCGCAGTGTGAAGTGTGTGTCTGAAATTCATTATCTCATTTGGCTAAGATCATTTAGGTCCAGCCATCTGTGTGGCTGCTCTGGTCCTTTGTATGAGTCACTGATGATCACTTTCCCTTATGTTGGTCTTTAGTGACGCTTGAACTGATCACTTCATACTTTGCTCTGCAGAGACAGTTTGAGCTGATCTTTCAGAGTGAGCTATCTGGGAGGCATAAAGTGCCCATTTGTGTCAGGCAACTCTTGATTAGAACGGCTGGACAGGATGAATAAGACACGTAAGAAAATTAGCATATGTATATGTAGTATATCAAATTAGGATAATGGCATGTAATTTAATAAGAGCAATGAGCAGCTAATAGTTTCTTGATGAATGAGAGCTGACCAGATGTCTCTCTCCCATATCTGACAGAACCTGCAAATGCACTGGTGATTTTCAGCCCTGACGTCATAGAGAGCAGGGGATGAGAGCCCTGCCGTCTAATTGGAAGATTTCAATATTTCATGGTAGAACACTGACAAGATTGTGATGGTCACAGCCATCCAGGGGTGGCCATTAACCTGCAGATAAAAAGTGAAAATGACTGTAAAAACCATCAACAACAATAATGGAATGATAAAAAAATAGATAAAAGATGTAAGACGTCATCGTAGCTCCCCTTTGAAGATATTTTTGTGGAGCGTACGTCAGCAGCACTGGTGGCACCTGTTATTAGGCTTGAAGGCACTTAGGTGAATGTAGCCTCACTGTATAAAGTGTGTGCAGTTCTGACATTACACAAAAGAGTGGGTTAGTACACAACAATAGTAACTAGCAAGTTCTTGATTTCACAAGCATTGGTAAAACACAGTGACATAGCCGCAGCTACAAAAAACAGCATCACACAGAGCCTGGATGCCTGCTATGCAGAAGTCTGTTGAATATGACAGCAGGGAAAAGATATATATCCACCATACAATCTGTTATAGACAGATGACTGCTTAAGATGCAGAAAACAGGCTCAGGTGAGCTGGATGAAGTTGAATTAACTTTTGTTGTGGAAGGATTTGTAGCAGAAGAGGAAAATGGAAAGGCTGGGAGAAGAGGTGGGTAGGTGACAGGTTGCAAGATGGCGAATCTGGAGATGGAAAAACAAGGACAGGGAGATGAATGAGACACAGCCAGGCAATGAGTGGCAGACTGGGGATGAGGGAAGGCTGGGCTGGAGATGTGATCATGTGCATGCAGGTAGGAGGGATGTGACCATGAAACACATGAGAGGTGTGATAGACAAAATACATAAATAAGGAATCACAGTAAATCAGCAAAACAGTAAGACACAACATAATTACATTGGCCCCAGTGCAAACATTTCTCTTCAGCACAAACCTACAGAGCTTGCATTGGTAGAATTCATCTTAAGTGGCACAGCAGCCAAACGTTTTCATACACACAGATCATCAAAATCATGTTTCTACTCATTTGAATTCCTGATCCTGCTCCCTAAAAACAAAAACCTTTTCTCACACCTCTTAGGAGTTCCTCTGTCAGGCCTCATGCTCAGCAGAGTCACAAACGAAACAGCTCATGTCCAGATTCCTGCCTCTGCTCCTCTGCTGTCTCCATTGACAGTGTGGCCAGTCCATCTCACACTAGCTGCAGGTCAATGTTACGAGCATTTAATTACCTTAAAGCTTGATGGGTAACAAGTTATCTCATATCAGGAGTAGGGCTGAAACGATTACTCGAGTTATTCGAATAATTCGATTACATAAAATGATCGAGGCATTTTTTCCTGAATCGAAGCTTCGTTTAATTAAATACACTCACAATATAAGGCATACACCTCTTGTGTTTCACATGGACTTTTATTACTGACAGGCAGCGTTGCTAAGACTTCAGCGGAGCGATCTAAAAAGAGACAGAAAATAAGGGAAGAAAGATGATATCAAAGGTGTAGGACCGCTCCAAGTTGTGTTCACTGTGAGACTGAAGTTTCATAGCGTAACAGCTCGTCCTCAGTGATGCAGCAGCGAAACCCAAAGCAGAGTCGATATTTACTGCTGGTTATGACGTCCCTGACATTAAGATGGACAAATATTATGCGGATATTACATTTAGTAAGCATATCAGTAGATCACAATTATTGATTGTACATTTGCAAACACATCCTTTTAAAGGGATAGTTCAGTTTTTCTGAAGTGGGGTTGTATGAGGTACAAATGGCCACTAAGTATAATATGTGCAGTAGAGAGGTCTCTGCCCCCCCACTGAGAAGTGCTGGCGCATCGCGCTGCTGCCAGACACGGGCAGTGAGAGGTTGTGACCGGGGGGTTGTTAATCAGCGCATTTTCGCCGCCTACGAGAAGTCCCATCTCAAAATAATGCACCAGTTCAAGAGTACGATATAAAGTGTAAATTTACAGTGCATCAGCTGGTCGAAAAAAGTTAGTTTATTTGGAACTATCCAACTCACTCAGTATTCCTCCGCACAGGCAGGCTCCGCGACGCGCTGGATCAATTCATCTGTCAGCTGTTTGGGTATTCCTCCACGCAGGCAGGCAGAGGAATACTTAATATAGCAATTTAATAAGGCAAAACACCCTATTAGATTACTCGATTAATCGATGAGATAATCGATAGGATAATCAATTACGAAAATAATCGATAGCTGCAGCCCTAATCAGGAGTAAACTCACCCTCTTTTCGTCCAATTAACGCTATTTACCTCAACACAAGCTTCATCTGGCAGATGAAATTACTCATGTCACCTGTTTTTAAGAACCTGCGTCTTGGGAGTGCTGTTACCTCCATCAACACTTTCTGAAGGAGTTTAACCTGCACACTCATTTGACACCTCACTCAATGCTGACAGATAATGCAGATTTCCAATCCATTACTGTCCTTGTATGATGATCTATACTAATCAATCAATATTAGTTTATGAGAACCAGGCCTGCCATTGGTTAATATGATCATGACAAGGCCCAAGGCTACCAAGTGACTCAGATGCAGAGAACACACAGGAGTACCACAATCCGAATTCCAAAAATCTTTACTGAAGGGTATACAGGGTCATACACGGGAAAGCAGTCCAAAGAACAGGTGAACAATCCAAGTTGGGCAAGGCAGAGGTCAAAAAATCCGAAAGTACAAAACAGGTCATACACTAAGGTCCAACGAAGAGCAAACGCGAGAGAGCAAAGCACAGCAAGGTAACGATGACAATCTGGCAAAGGAATGGGCAGGACCCATTGGCTTAAATACCGGCAGACACAGGTGTAGAGATTACTGGCGGGAAATAGAACAAAAGAGCTTGACAGGAAGTGATGAATCAAAACAGGAATGAATGAATACCAGTTACAAAATAAAACAGGAAATGCAACATTTCAAAGACAGAGACCTGACATTACCCCCCCCTCAACGGACGTCTCTAGACGTCCTAGAGTGTTCAGGATGCAGGCGGTGGAAATCCCGAATGAGGGACTTATCCAGAACATCCCGAGACGGGACCCAAGACCTCTCCTCTGGACCGTAGCCCTCCCAGTCAACAAGGTATTGCCGACCCCGTCCCCTTTGCCGCATATCCAACAGTCTCTTAACAGTGTAGGCAGGACCACCATCAATCATACGAGGGGGAGGAGGTGGTCTGGCGCAGGGAACCAGCGGGCTGGAACTTACAGGCTTTACCTTTGAAACATGAAAAGTTGGATGAACCCACATGGCAGGGGGAAGACGGAGAAGCACTGCAGCCGGATTAATTATCTTGGCGATGGGGAAGGGACCCACAAAGCGTGGAGCCAACTTACGGCACGCCACCCGAAGAGGGAGGTCTCGGGTGGACAGCCAAACCTGCTGACCAGTGTGGTAGTGGGGGGCTGGAGTCCGTCGCTTGTTGGCTGACTTCTGATATATCTCGGATGACCTGAGCAGGGCAGCCCGGGCCTTCCTCCAGGTGAGATGGCAGCGATGGACCAGAGCATGAGCTGACGGGACAGCAACTTCCTTCTCCAACTCAGGGAACAGAGGGGGCTGGTAGCCATAAACGCACTGAAAAGGTGAGAGACCAGTGGAGGAAACAGGGAGTGAATTGTGAGCATACTCGACCCACAACAGTTGGCGTGACCAGAGGGACGGGTTCTGTGAAACAAGGCATCGGAGGGTGGTTTCCATCTCCTGGTGGTAGCGCTCAGTCTGGCCATTGGACTGTGGATGGAACCCGGAAGACAGGCTAGCCGTGGCACCGATGAGGTGGCAGAACTCCTTCCAGAAGTGGGAGGTGAACTGGGGGCCACGATCCGAGACGATGTCCTGGGGAAGACCATGCAAACGGAAAACATGAGACAAAACAATCTCTGCCGTCTCCTTGGCAGAGGGAAGTTTAGGCAGAGGGACATAGTGAGCCATCTTAGAAAACCTGTCAATTATGGTTAGCACCACCGTGTTGCCCTCCGTGGGAGGCAACCCAGTTACAAAGTCCATGGAAAGGTGAGACCAAGGGCGACGAGGCACAGGCAGTGGGTGCAGCAGACCAGCCGGAGGGCGCCTGGATGTCTTGCAGCTGGCACAGACTGTGCAAGCTGCAACAAACTCTTCCACATCCTTCTTCATAGAGGGCCACCAGAAACCTTGTTTCAATAGAGCGATGGTTCGACTCACCCCCAGATGGCATCCCAGCCGTGAAGAGTGCCCCACTGCAAGACCTGGGACCGGAGAGCTGCAGGAACAAAGAGACGGCTTGGTGGACAACCCTTGGGAATCTGGACCCCCTCCAGTGCCCGCCGCACCTGCTCTTCAATGCCCCAAGTTACTGCTCCGACCACACAGGTTGGGGGCAGGATAGTGGCCTGCTGGTGGGAACGTCCATGTGCGTCAAACTGTCGGGAGAGAGCATCAGGCTTGATATTCCTGGAGCCAGGGCGATAGGAGATGATAAAATTAAAGCGGGTGAAAAACAAGGCCCAA
Source organism: Caranx melampygus (assembly GCA_019059645.1). Taxonomy (NCBI): domain Eukaryota; kingdom Metazoa; phylum Chordata; class Actinopteri; order Carangiformes; family Carangidae; genus Caranx; species Caranx melampygus. The sequence goes on from JAFELL010000605.1 coordinate 20,240, forward strand.
CGGGCCTGCCTAGCATTCAGTCTCTTAGCCTTTTTAAATGTATTCCAAATTTTTGTGATCCGTCCAAACCACAATGGGCTGCTCTGCCCCCTCCAACCAGTGTCGCCACTCTTCCAGAGCCAGCTTAACAGCTAGCAGTTCCCGGTTCCCGACATCATAATTCTGTTCTGCAGAAGACAGCTTCTTAGAAAAGTAAGCACATGGGTGTACCTTCTTATCCATAGGACAGCGCTGCGACAGGACTGCACCCACACCTACATCAGAAGCGTCCACCTCCACAATGAACTGGAGCGTGGGATCAGGCATGCGGAGAATGGGGGACGAAGAGAACCTCTGACGTAGGCGCTGGAAGGCTTGGTCTGCTTCCGACGTCCAGGAAAACTTGACACTGGAGGAGGTGAGGGCATGGAGGGGAGCTGCTATGGCACTGTAATTCCTGATGAAACACGTGTAAAAATTAGCAAAGCCCAAAAACCTCTGAAGTTGCTTACAGTCAGTTGGGACCGGCCAGTTCAGGACTGCACTGACCTTTTCAGGATCCATCCTCATCTGACCTGTGGAGATTACAAACCCCAGAAAAGAGACAGTGGACTGGTGGAACTCACATTTCTCAGCCTTCACGTAGAGCTGATTCTGGAGGAGCTGGAGGAGCACCTGCCGCACGTGAGTAACATGTTCATCTTTGGTCTTAGAGAAAATGAGAATGTCGTCCAAGTACACAAAGACAAAACGATTCAACATGTCCCTCAAAACATCATTAACAAGACCTTGAAACACGGCAGGGGCATTAGTGAGACCAAAAGGCATTACCAGGTATTCGTAGTGTCCACTGGGGGTGTTAAAAGCCGTCTTCCACTCGTCCCCCTTCCGAATGCGCACCAAATGGTAAGCGTTACGAAGGTCCAACTTAGTGAAAATAGTAGCACCTTGTAAGAGTTCGAAAGCTGAGGTAATAAGAGGGAGAGGGTACCTGTTTTTGATAGTGATACTGTTGAGGCCTGTGTAGTCAATGCAGGGGCGCAAGGACTTATCCTTCTTCTCAACGAAAAAGAAACCAGCCCCTGCTGGAGAAGAGGATGGTCGAATGAGTCCAGCCCTCAGGCCCCCTTGAATATACTCCTCCATAGCCCTAGTCTCAGGGGCTGAGAGGGAGTACAGGCGGCCCTTGGGGAGAGGGGCACCTGGAAGGAGGTCAATAGCACAGTCGTAGGAGCGGTGTGGGGGTAGTGACATCGCCTTGGCCTTATTGAACACCTCCTTGAGGTCCCAATAATCCTCTGGCACCTTAGCCAAATCTGGATACTCTTGGAGAGCAACTGTGGAAACAGGTGAAACACTAGGAGAGGAAGACAACAGGCATGAAGAGTGACAACCAGAACCCCACTCCATCACACAACCCTTAGTCCAGTCCATCTGTGGGTTGTGTTTCTTCAACCAAGAAAAACCACGGATAACAGGGAACTGAGGAGAGTCAATGATAAAGAACACAATAGTTTCTGAGTGGTTACCTGACATGAGGAGTGTGAGTGGTTGCGTTTGAAGAGTGATGCGGCTTAACAGCCGGCCATCAAGAGCGTGAGCCTCCCTTGGCTTGGGCAGAGGCTGGAGCTGGAGCTGGAGGCGGTGGGCCAGGGATCGATCCATAAAGCTCTCATCCGCTCCTGAGTCAACGAGGACGGTGAGATTATGGGAAGTGGAAGCAGTGGAGAGTTGAACAGGGGTGAGAGCCCGTGGAGCCTGGGAGGAAGCGGTCAGGCTCACCAGTAATCCTCCTTTTACTGGCGAGCCTCCCCTTTTAACGGACAGGATGCGAGGAAATGTCCTTGGTTCCCACAGTAGATGCATCTGCCCTCCCGTAGTCTGCGCTGGCGCTCCTCTGGAGTCAGGCGAGCTCTTCCCACCTGCATAGGCTCCTCATGGCTGCTTGAGAGCCCTGCTCCTTCGATAGGTGGCAGGGCAGGGTGGTCTGGATAACGGTTAGCAGTTGAAGACCACTGACTGATGGAGGACCTTTGACGTTTTCGTTCTCACAAACGGTTGTCGATCTTGATGGCAAGGGCAACGAGGTCATCTAGTTCCGAAGGTAAATCAAGTGGAGCCAAATGGTCTTTGAGCTCCTCGGACAAACTGTTTAGAAAAGCATCTGTGAGAGATTGGTTATTCCATTCACTTTCTGCTGCTAATGTCCTGAAACGTATAGCATGGTCAAAAACCCGAGCCTTGCCTTGCTTCAGAGCCATCAAGGACCGGGCTGCCTCCCGTCCAGATGCAAGGACACCAAAAACCCGGGTCAGTCCCTCGCTGAAAGCCTCCACTGAGTAACACACTGGGGACCGGCGTTCCCATTCAGCAGTGGCCCACTCACGTGCCCTTCCTGTCAAGCTGGTCACCATAAAAGCCACCCGGGAGCGCTCAGAGGGAAAGGAGTAAGGCTGCAGTTCAAAGGTGAGTGAGCATAAGGTCAAAAAGGACCGACAGGTATCTGGGGAGCCGTCATACTTCTTGATTGGGGGGGCCCGAGGTTCATAGCGGGCAGGTGGGTTCGGCTGAGGCTGTTCAGGTGGAGGAGGTTCTGCAGGTTCTGGTGCAACAGGGGTCCAAGTGCCAGCAAGAGCCTGCTGGGTTTGGGCAGCAAAAATCTGCACCTCCTCTCTCACAGAGGATCGGAGAGATTCTTGTTGTTCCTGCAGATCCTGAACTCCAGCGAGCAGCCTCGTAAGAGCTTGTTCATGTTCTTGCAGTCTCCTGCCTTGAGCACCAATGGCAGTACGAAGACTGTCCTCTGCTGAGTCTGTCATGGCCAGATTGTACTGACAAGGCCCAAGGCTACCAAGTGACTCAGATGCAGAGAATACACAGGAGTACCACAATCCGAATTCCAAAAATCTTTACTGAAGGGTATACAGGGTCATACACGGGAAAGCAGTCCAAAGAACAGGTGAACAATCCAAGTTGGGCAAGGCAGAGGTCAAAAAATCCGAAAGTACAAAACAGGTCATACACTAAGGTCCAACGAAGAGCAAACGCGAGAGAGCAAAGCACAGCAAGGTAACGATGACAATCTGGCAAAGGAATGGGCAGGACCCAGTGGCTTAAATACCAGCAGACACAGGTGTAGAGATTACTGGCGGGAAATAGAACAAAAGAGCTTGACAGGAAGTGATGAATCAAAACAGGAATGAATGAATACCAGTTACAAAATAAAACAGGAAATGCAACATTTTAAAGACAGAGACCTGACAGATCATTTTCAACTTGATATCAACTTGATATGTCTATAATTTGTCAGACAGCTGTAACAAACACTCATGAAGAGTTCCCCATTAAGACAATTGGCTTCTATCCAATGAACAGCCTAGAATTCTAATATGTTCAATTTACAGTGACATAAAAACAGAAATGAGAAAAGTAGTGAATCTCTGTATTGAAATGCATTTGAAAAAATGAGGCCAGCTGAAGAAAAAGTGAGGACATTTACAGTGTTTTGTAAATCCCACAGTGTGCTGACTGCTGAGTGTCACAGAGTGCTGATATATATCAGTACTTACAGGTAGGTTGCTCCTCTGTGGGCACATAAATGGTAGTGGTTAAGGGGATGAAGAGCATTGCTCATTCACCAAGAGGATCCCAAACTAAGCTGTGTGTCCACCTGCCTCTTTCTCTGACATCTGATCTACAACACGTAGCTACTCGCTCGACTGAGGAGTTAATTGAGTAACAAATGAAAGAGTGGCTAACTGAGACTGGACCATGTTTTCCACTGTGAGACCATTTTAACCTCCTTCTGTAGCCGAGTATCAGCTTCAGCCAGCTCATCTCAGTCAGCCTTGGTCATGCCAGCAGATGACTTTCTGCACAGCATATCAACGACAGCTTATTACAAACTCCTCTCCAACTTTCACACCTCCTTCCTCCAGTTTCTACATCCTTTTCTCCCTCCTCCATCTGTTTTCCCTGGAGGGCTCATCATGGGAAGTTAGTCCAGCCTCCTGCTACCTCTCTTTTTTCTGCTTATTTCTGGTTCATGCTTCATGCATGAAAAGTGGGAAGGATTATGTGACATGACTGGAAGCAGCAAATAGGTGACATGGCTGTGACAAGAAAGAAAAATGTGTTTGGGGTATACATTTACCAGAGGTCTCTCTTTGACTTCCAAATCAACCTGTGCCTTGGAATGTCTACTGCAAGAAGAAAATTTCCCTGGGAGCTCTGAGGTTTTCATCATTTCAATCTCACTGACACCTTTACCTGCAGGGGTTCTTTGAGCTCAAGGAACTGCAACTTCAGAAAACACATGCAAAGACACAAACGTGCAACAAATTCAGAAAACCTCTTCTTCTCTGCCACACTAAACTCACAGTACACTGAAATGTTTCCAAGGACACAAGAGAACAATACATCCAGGTCCATCACTTTTTGTGTCCACAGCAACACTGAGTGCTTAAGTCCACAAGAATGCCTGTGTCTGATGAACTGAAATTCTTTTTGTATGTGTCCACATGAATGCAAGGACTTTGGACATATGACCTCCAAACAGTGACGGCACCAGAGAAATCTTATTAGGGGGGCTAAGGGGGAGCTTGATTGTTTATAGGTGGGGGCGAGTGAATTCTGATGCAACAAACACCAACAAATAATACTACAGCAGATATAAGGTTTACTGATCCCAGGCTAACAGGCTACAGAAGTGAAATGCATATCATACAACAACACAAGCACATCTAACCTTGTATTTAGAATGAACAAATGCCAAACAACAAGCACCAACAATAAAACCACAGAGAACATCTGTGGATTTACACAGTAGTGCAGCTGTGAGCAGAAACAACTGGAGCACAGTGTGTAGTTGAATATGGAGATACAAAGTAATCTGTAGTCTGGCTCCTCATCAACTCCTACCACTGTCTCTCACTGACTCTCTAGTCTCTTTTCTCTCTCACCTCTCCACTCCTCTCCTCCCCTCTCCTCTCCTCTCCTTCACTCTCCACTCCTGTCATCCTCTCTTCTCTAAACTCCTCTCCATGATGCCTCTCCCCTCTCCTCCTCAGCTCTCCACACCACACCACATACACAGGCTAAAATGCTACCGGTATAATTGACATAATATCAGGCAAACAATAAGTAGCGTAATTCAAACTGAAGCTCCAGTTGAAAAGGAACCCCCTGTGGATACCGCCGCCGCCACAGTCGCTGCCAATGCCGCCCCTGTTAGCTCTTGTTCCTCATCTTCATCCTCTCCTTTATCCTCATTCTCCACATTTGGCACCATCACTCTATCCTCCACGCCAGTGCTGGAAGGCGTCTTTGAATTGTCGCCGCCACCGTCCACTCTCACTCATTTTTGGGAATAACCAAAGTAAAGCAGTCCATTGTGCTCCGGCTGTGCACCAAGCACTGCTAATGTCCACATCAAACCTCACGAGCCCCAGGATGTTACAACATGTAGGTGCAACTGTGCTGGAGCTTAGCTCTAACACTAACATGATCACATATTCACTAATACTAACATTAAACTGTTGTAATGTTCACTTTGCTAATATTTGTGTTAGGCCTACGTCCCTGTAGGTCTAGGAGCGACAAGGAGAAACATAAAATAAAAGAAAGCCAGGCAAAAAGGAGCACAAGGCCAGAGGTTGGCCAAATTAAAGTGTTTTATTCAGGCAGAGCCAAATTAGACACTAGGTGGGGAGCAGCCACACACTGCACCACATGAGAACTCGGGGAGATCCTGGTACACAACAATCTGTCACTCTCCCAATCACCGGAGTAACACACAGCTAAACCACACACAGATCACACACACAAGACTGTCTGTTGGCCCACTGGCCCCGCTGCACCACAGCCTCCAGCTTTTATGTGAGGCTTAATGAGCGATTGGATCCAGGTGGAGGTGCAGGAGAGGCGGTACCTGGGAAGACAGCACTGACACAAACACACACATGGCACAACACTTATGGCCGTTACATTTGCAAATTAGCACTAAACACAAAGTATGTCTGAGGTTAAGACTGTTTTATTTAAAATCCTACACAGTGTAGGAGCAAAACATGTTCATGTTTGTGTTTATATATTTGTATGGGCTCCACTTATTGCATCATTGCGTTGATGGATAGATGGGTGTGGTTTACCTTTTGGTGGCGGGAGTGTAGACAAAGGGAGTTAGAGCTCCGATATTTTTTGCAGACCGTCATCATCATCATCGTTATCATCATTACCATTACCAATTGTTTTGATATGTTTTGTGTTATAGCTGCTGTGTTTTTGATTTTTGCATCAATAAACACCCTGGTATTGTCTTTTCCCTGTTGTAACTCGTTGTGGACTCTGATCGTGTATGCAATTAGTGCACAAAGAGCATTAGGTGCAGAGGAGGAATGGAAGGACACAGTTGGCAGTTTGATTGACACATCACAATCCAATCAACTTAAAAGTTCAAGACGATTACATGGTGTTTTTTGAGGATTGTCTGTCCCAAGGTTGACTGACTCTTCATTCTTGTGAAAAAGCATTTAATTAACTGGTTGCAATCGGAGTGTGAAGTGAGTAAAACATGCTCCAGAGTAAGATCACCAGCCCCACCTTTAAACTGCATATGGACTTCAGCATGGATTTTTAATGGATGCGTCACAAAGAAGAGCATATAAGTCCCTCAGCAGCTTTATTTTTGAAAAGTAGTCACTATACACATGAACCTCAGGAAGAGTAATGTAAAAAGCTAATGAACATCAATAGTATTCGACACCTATGGATCAGGAATATTGCACTTAATCAGTATCCACAAAAGTTTTCTTTCAGCTCCATTTCGGCATTTTTTCCACATTGAACCAACATTGAACCAGCCCTAAAACAGTATTTTTGAAATGAGTTCCAGAGTAAATGAATCTCAAAACGTCAGATATAACAACAACAAGAACAACAATGGTGGGACTCGGATACTGCACCTAAAATGTGTCCATAATAACATCATATTTGGACCAGCACGACTTGTCCAGTCAACATTCTCATGTTTTGTTAACTTAATAATGTAATGTTTGGAGTTTCTGCGGAAGCATTTCACATCTTCTTCTCTTCTCTTTTTTTTTTTTTGGTGCCACATACAGGCCTGGTATATGTACAACAGTTTTATCAGTTGTTTTTACTGGTTTCATAATGTGTACGCAGATATTCTTGAAATGATGCAGTTCATGGAAAACTCTTTAAGAAGGAACAAGAAAAAGACCGTTTAGGGAAAAATACGAGATCCAAGAGATGAAAATGTGAAAAGTCAGTGTTGTTTAAACACTAGCATGAAAAGGGAGCTCCAGGCACATGAAGACACATTGGGCTGATGTTCAAGTCATGTGAGTGAGAATGGAGCAGCAAACACAAACAGCCATTAATGATAATGAGCAAGCTGGTGAGCTGTAACACACATCTGAGGTGAGAAATGTTATTTTGCATCGCCATACATACTAAAAATGAAACTTTAACATCAGAGGATCATTAAGAGAATGATGTATTTTACTGTAAAAATAGAGACAAGAGTTTACTGGCACTGTTGAATGATTTCCAAGTAACAACAGACTGTCAAGTGAGTGACAGCAGTATAATGATGTGAATATATATGTGATATGATATATCTAACAGGTCCCTGAAGTGCCATTTCAAGCCTAATGTTCACATTATGCTTGGGAGATGGCTGAATAAATCCACCCCCATCACAGTCACTGTCAGATATTTAGATAATTTTGAACAGCTGCCTCAGAGCCACATCACCTCTGACTGAATAAACAACACCCCAATCAACACTCGTCATTTCCTGTCAACTCTGACTAGAGCCTGAAAAATGGCTGAAAGGCTGGATTTGCCATGGTTGAGGGCACTTGGTCGACTTGTGGCTGTTGTTACTATCTGTTGTTATTATCTTTATCTTTATTATGGAGCTCTTATTTTATGTTGTGTTAGTTCTGATCATCAGATTGTGGCCCTGCTCTGTCCAATGCAACAGTTTGGTTTCAGGTTTATTTTATCTTAAAGAGGAACTATGCAAGTGTGGTCCCTTTCTGCTCTTTTGCTAACCCTCCTCCTGGCCATGTGCATTTGTTTTCAACAACACCGGAGAGAAAGCAATCCAGGGAGCAGTGGATAACATTATATATCATACACGTTATGATGTGTACAGTGCAATTGTGATGTGGTGCCACCAAGACAAGAGCAGGGACACTGGGTCGGAGGCTCTGATGTTGCAAGGTTGTTTTTCAACTAAGAGACGCCAGGTGGAAGACAGAGAGCCTCCCTTATCCCTCATAAAACATTACAAGTCATTTATTTAACATCACAATTACTCTGAAGCTGATAAATCAAGGTAAAAATGTAAAATCCAGCATAGTTACTTTTAAAAGCATTTCTGTGTTTTTTTGTCTGTTGTTGTTGTTTTTGTTTTGTACAATTACTTTGTATTGATTTTTACACATTGATTGTTTCACTAGTTGTATCTACATTTCCTGTCTTTGAGACCTATCAATTATGTCTCATCTATTTCATTGCTGCCTTTGTCAAGCAGCAACATGAGTTTATGAATCATTTATCACATTATTATCGCTGATCAATTTAACAACACATTTGCACCATTTTGAAAACAGCAAAGAGAGAAAACACAACCAATTACAGACATGCTGCACGCTTCACAAATGACAATGGAAATTAGTTCCATAGAAATTGTTTCCAGGGGACACTAAAAGGTGATGAACAGAAACACCCAGAAATGCATGGGGCATCTTAGTGTACAGTACATGTTTCCATGGTTTATGAAGCACAAAGTCAAATATCTGTGTCTGTCATTGCCTTCGTCACATATTCTTGCAAATATTTGGAACTTCTTCATCTTCTTATCATCATGATTGTTTTTAGTAATTGTAACAGTAATTGTAAAGGCATCATTAGTTTTTTTTAATTTCTTTTAATCACTGACCAGTACTCAGTGTATCTGCCACATTCAGAGCAGACTCAGCTCCTGCAACCAGGAGCCTTTCTCTGTGCACATCCAATCAGGGAGGGTGATGGTGTGGTGAGCAGGTGGATATTGGTTTTTCCACAGGAAACCAGAGTGTCTGCTGGTTATTAATGAGATTGTGGTGGCAGCAGAGGGATATGTATGTATGTGGCAATAATGGCAACAAGTGACAATCCTTCAAATTACCCGACACACATATACATCTATATGAGGGACTCCAGGCTCTGCCACCTTCACAAAGCCCATCTCCTCCCAGCTGCTGATGGGAGTTTTGTGTAACATTCTGCTAACCTACAGCAACAACAACAACGCCAGCAACCCCCTGAGAGGCAAAGAAACCAGAGGAAACAAATTCATGATCAAATTACCACAGCCTTCTTTCAAATGCAATTTAAAAAAGAAAGAAAAAAATCACTGGCAGGCTGGAAGGCAGGCAATTTCATCTATCGTTTTAGCTGCTACATTCTTAATCACTTCTCTCTCTTCAGGAAGGCATTCATGGTGTTTATATTGAACTGTTGCATCGCTACGGTGGTTTTAAGGGACATTTGCGGATAATTGGAGACGTATTTCACCCATGCAATCTAGCCTAGGCTGATGTTGCCTGCCTGCCACCTTGTAAGAGGAGTCCTATCGAGACAAATCAGATATTCCCTCTGAACAGATACTTGAAAGTCCAAATTCTCAGAGGTGTGATTTCCAAAATGTTAAATGAAGGGCAGGGGAACACCAGGAAGCAGAGCTCTCTGGCAACAAATCCATAAAAATGAAATACCTCTCAGCTGCATCAGTGGCTCCTGGGACATTAGAATGCAGAGATTGACTTTTATATGTGAATAAAAGCAGTGTTCGTATTGAGTTATGTTTTACAGATTTTTCTCTATTTGTGGCAGAAGACTTCAAACTGAACTGATGCAATCAATCATGAAAAGATGTTTCCAATTGATACGTCAATCTAAAGCATCTGGATACTCTTATCAGTAGATTGACTCTGTTATTATGACTCAGAGTTTGGACTTAAAGATGCACAACACTGGCTCCATGTCAGAAGCACTTTTTAAAAACAGACGTATTAAGCTGGCTGAGGTGAGGTGGCAGATTGTAGGCAGAGCAGGTGAGTTAAACTGCACTGCAGAAGCTGGAGGGAAACTCTGGTTAATGATGGAGTTGGGCAGGAGGCAACAAGCCAACCAGAGACCAGGTGACCAGGGCAGAGCCTGTAGGACAAGAGAGAAGGGCGACAAAGTCAGGACTGTATGAGACAGGCAGCTGGTGCAGGCTGAAGTTGTTAACTTGGAGTACAAGGAAACTCAGGTTAACAACATGCAAACTAATTATAGCCTATGCAGAGACTGGAGCGGATGAGCCTGGGTTTAAACACTGCAGCTGGTTGGGGAAGTGATCTGGCAGCTGTGCAGGTGAGTTGGTGGGAGATGACAGACAAGCACACATGCACACACGCACACACACACACTAATGGGCTGAAATGCAATCTGAGGACAAACAAATCCACATGGGAGAGAAAATGGAGGAGCACAAGTGATTTAGTCGAGAACATAGAAACAATTTCAAATTATGCTCCCACTGCAGCCCTGAGGAGCCGTAGCCGTAAATACAAGTGGCCACCAAAACATTTTGTAAAAATGTTATGTCAAACCACTTGCCGAAGTGCAAACAGGCTCAGTATAATTCATAATGCTGAGAGGGGTATGAGTGGAATTTCCTTTGGAGAAAGTCTGTTCACTCAATTACAGTCCATAGGCTAGGCTTCATATTTACCATATCATGGTGATGTCAATCTAATCTGCAGCGTAAATGCTTTTCTGCTTAAGTTGTAACTTTAAAGACTAATTTGATGTTTTGAAATCATATAATACTCTATGAGATGATGGGATTCTTTCATCATTAACGACAAACAACAGCCTTCATTCATGACGGGTTAAGAGCACTTGTAAGTGTTGCATTGTTCTCTGGAGTCCAGGAAGCATTAATAAGGGTCCAGTGTTTGCATTCCAGCTGGGGTGATGGTGATTTGGTCTGTCCAGCGAGGAGATCACTCTGCAGGTGTGTGTTTGATTCAGACATCAACAGCCTGACTCTGACTCACCTACATGAAGAAACACCACATGGCTGCCAATGCTGTTTGAAGCTGAGCCAAAGTAAAGCCCAGACTGTGATCTCCACATTTTCAGCAGGCCGTTGGGAGCGTTTGATTTCAAAGGCCTGCTCTTGTCTCTGATGTAATTAGTCCATTTAGCAGATTCATTTGGGTTATTAGTGGGATTAAGCCTTTAATTAGACTGCCTTGGCTCAGGATGGTACTTTAGTAAAGAGCTATGCTTCAGAGGGAGCCAAAAATATAATACCACTGATGTTAATGCTTTATAGTCGATGCATAATAGTTCATGTTTCCAGTTGTATACAATATGCCAGAGTCTGAATATTAGTATTTGAGAAAAAAAATGAATTGAATTGGATTGAAATGAATGTCCTGCTGAGAAAATGATTTTAAACAATGTCAGGACTGCTGCTGTGTAAATCTAACGTCCAGGTAATTAAGTTGTTAAGCAAGTTAAAGGGATTGAAATGAAAGTCAATATGACTTGGTCTCTGATAAGTGAAGTCAGAAATCATCACAGTAGTTAAAAAAAAACTGAAATGAAACATTAATGATTTTCTCCTTTTTTTAACCGAAGGGAATGATTTCTGTCAGCAGAAGTGCTTCCATGATGAGACTCACTGGTTATAATGCACAAGGTCATTTTAAGTTAATCATGCACTCTGCTGTCTTTGATTCAGAGCCTGATCATAACAATGTGAAATGATTACTCAAACGTCGAGGGGAATCATTTCCACTTCATGGCTGATGCTCTTTGTATTATAACCAGAGAAAGACCCGTCCTCTTAAAAATTCATTTTTTTTACCCGTTTATCTTTTGTCAAATCAGATCTCACTGTGTGGTTTGAGCTTTCAAAAAGAAAATTCCCTTTAAAATCATTCCACTGTGAGTGTGTTTGTGTGTGTGAATATTCACATCCTGCTAGTTGTGAGTGTTTAGTTTGAGTTACCCCACTTATGACTCTTACACAATGATCACACACTGAACAGTGTGACCTCCATCCTTACAGATCCTTATCATCTCCTCCAATAATCTATCTATCTATCTATCTATCTATCTATCTATCTATCTATCTATCTATCTATCCATCCATAACAAATGAAAGGAAAGAAAACAAACATGCTGCGTCTTTGTGAGGGGTTGGGTCATGGCTTCTTGGCATTCACTCTCTGAACTCTGGAGGAATAAACACCATTCTTCCAAAAAAAAAAAATATTTGGCAGTGCCTCAAGAAGCCAAGTCTAGTCAGTTAGTCGGTGGTTTGATCCATGGCCCCATATCACCTCTGATGGCTGTTCCATCAGTGTATGTGTTGTGTGTGTGTGTGTGTGTGTGTGTGTGCGTATGTGTGAGAGAGAGAGATAAAGGTGCTATATCATATATGTTGAAAAAGCATGGTGTGAAAGGGTAAATGTGGTTTGGCTCTTTGTGTGGTCAATAGAAAGTCTGTTTTTAAGTGCAGTACATTTACCAATACTCCCTCATCTGCAGATTCGATGATGGTGGTGGTGAACGCAACATGTTGCTCCAAAATCTCCCACAGGTGTTCAACTGGGTTGAGATCTAGTGACTGTGAATATGATTCACATGATTCTCATACTCATCAAACCGTTCAGTGACCCCTTGTGAATGTGGATGGAAGTATTTTCATCCTGCTTTTCCTTTCATTGTTTATCTTTTTCCATGTATTTTTCACCAGAACACTGGTTAGCAACCGTCCTACAGTTAATAACGCTTTAAAATTGTTTTCAGCTAAGTAAAAAACGTATAATATTTGGATTTTCACAGATTTATTCCACCCTTATAAAATAAAATTTAAAAAAATGAACAATGTTAAGTATCTAAAAAAATGATCTGTATCAACAAACTGTGTTCTTTTTGAACATTCAAAGCCTTTCACTATGATAAGTTGATGATAGGAACTTTTATGTTGTCACCAGCTGGACCTCTTTACTGCTGGACCACATTGTATACTTCTGTTGTTACTGAGTCTGATGTAAGCCGTCACGAATTATATTATGTTGTTTATTGGGCTGGAAAATCTTGAGAACTACAGGTGAAGGACATATGTCAAAGTTAATTTTATCTAAATGGCCTAATACAAAAAATAATACATTTCTTTGAAGGGGCTTTACAATCTCTCACAGCACACAACACATTCTGATTACTTGACCAGAAGAGAGAAAATGATTCGATAAGGAACCTTGAATTTAAAGAGGAACTATGCAAGTCCGGTTGCTGTTCCTCTGTTTTGCTAACCCTCCTCTGGGCCATGTGCATTTGTTTTTAACAAAGTTGGCAAAAAAAGCAATCCCTGGAGCGCTGGATAACGTTACATAACATATACGATGTTATGATGTTTAAATTTGGCCTACGGAGTGCGTTGGTGCGCTGAGACGAGAGCTGGGACACTGGGGCGGAGGCCAAGTGCTGCACTGATGTTGAAAGGTCAGATTTCAGCCAAGAGACGCCAGGTGGAGGGCAGAGAGCCTCCATTCTCCCTGTAACACATAACAAGTCATGTATGTGACCATCACAATTACTCTGTAAAGTGCAGTCAGTAATAGTCTGAGGGGTCAGACTCCCAGACAGGGGCGAGACATGCTGACTCCCTACGTCCAGGTCTAATTGGGACATTGACATTGTGTGATATTATATGACAACAGCTTCTCAGCATCACTGAATCCTCTCCTTTTCACCTCTGCAGGTACATGGCCATCATCCACCCTCTGAAGCAGCGCATGTCATCCACAGAGACCAAGGTGGTGGTGGGGGTGATCTGGGTGCTGGCTCTGCTCCTGACCTTCCCTCAGTACTACTACTCCAACACGGACCAGCTCCCAGACCGGGTGGTGTGCTACATCGACTGGCCTGAGTACACTATGTGTGACTTCAAAAAGATGTGAGTGTGGAAAAAACTCTTCCAATAGTCAGTGAATGTGACAGCGTATGTAGGTGGATGCTGTTTGTGTTCACTGCAAAGCTTTTTGTTCTTTGTGGTGAACAAACTGAAGGCACATTGTCGGGGATTTGTGTTCTCTCTGCTGTGAATGCTTCGAGTTGGGCAAGAGTAAAGAAGAATTGGATTATCCATTTCTACTAGAAAAACACTCAGAGTTTACAAAGTGTTGTACACAACAAAAATACCAGTATAACAAGAGCTTAATGTGTATAAACCAATCATTAAAAGAAAAGGCTTCGAAAATCAATATACAAAACAAATTGAGAGTTATGGCAGATTGAAGATTGATTGAGATTGATTCGTAGTTTTCCATGACACCTCATCCAGTTCACTTCTTTAGATCTAAATCAGCACTCTTCAGATCAAAGCAATGACTCCCACTCAGCTTTTCACACTCTGTGTCTGTGGCTTTTACCCTCAATTAGCAAGCTGTTCAAATAAATAAATAAATGTAGAACAGGCTTTAGTTTGTCAGCACTCAAACCAGCACAAACCACGGCAGGGTATGATTTATATTTGTAGTGAATGGAGCTCTGCACACCCACCAGGTCTGCTTTAGAACTGCTATATCAAACCACAACAGGAGAAGGCTGTGCAGAGGGTTTCAGAGGAATGGCGCCATCTTTTATACGTTACTATTGATTCCAACTTCTCTTAAAGCCAGCCATCTGACTTTGCAATTTTACCTTAAATCTATAAATGACAGAGCCTGTTTCATCGTCCTTTTAAGTAGCCAAATACGCATGTGATTTGATATTGTTAGTGAATTGAGTTGCAGCTGATTGATAGAGCTCAGGCTGAGGGCTGCACAGAATGTTAATTTCTACATGATAACTAAGGCTGAGGAGATTGTACTCCTGGGGCAGGATGTTTTTCTGATTGTTTCATCTTCTGTTTAATCAATACCTCATTGCTTCCTATTTACAGTGTTGTTGTGCTTTTTTGTTTCTGCTTTTGTTCATTTTCCTTCACGCTGAAAATACATCTTGCTCTGATCCAATTTATATGAACTTTGCAATGGATCATTTGTAAGAAATAGCTCAGAAAGTTGAAGCCACTGCAGTGTTATACTAGAATTATATGCCTCAAAAGGACGCAGCAGATACTGGAGATAATAAATACATAATATTGTTGATTTCAGTGTGGGAACAGGATGTTGATGTCATAGCTGATGTCCTTTCACAGTTTAAGTGACCTGGACATTTCAGATCACAGCTTCACACTATGTATTACCCCTAAGAGCAAAAAAGGAGAGTATCTGCACACTTGGATCAGATGCAAGTTTCAGTATCTTTCATAGACCAAGCTTTTGGTCAAAAGACCTTTGTCAGTGTAACAATCAGCACATGAGTTCAGTGGAGTCACTGGAGGAATGTTTTATGTAAAAACTGATAAAAAAAAAGGCAATTATCTCCTTTTACTCCTGAGTTTACCAGAGAGGACATAACGCTGTGTCACCATATGCAGATACAGAGCACACACTCACATACACACACAATGTCTGAGCCCCCCCATGTGAGATGCTTGGATGATGATTTTGGATTTTTAAACTTTATTTTGTGGCTGCAGCTCTTTCATCCCTGAGCACGGTGTAGCTGCATTGTGTCTGGTTTAACAGCTCTGGTCAGGCAAGGGGGTGGACGGTGCCTGTGATCAGAAAGCAACAACGAGCCCCTTCACCCATGAGTGAACACCAGTTGTACTCTTTTCTATTGCCAACAAAAGTCAGATGTTGGTGGGTTTTGGGCTTAAGTGTCATGCTGGACCACAGCTGGCTGCTAATAATGTACACCTGTTAAACAGAGGTTACAGTTCAGTTGTACAACACAAAGAAACAGCAGGAGAAAATGAACTTCATTCGACAGAGTGAGGCTCAAACAGCCAAGATAAGTGGAGAACTTTGTATTGTTGTTATTATTGTCACCCTTATTGTTACCTTAGTATGATGTTTCCCATCATCCAGTTCAGGTACTCTATGCTTAAAATTAGCCTGACAAGATGTTTGTCAGACATGATTGGAATAATTGTGATGCAACAGGTTGAAAGGTTACAACAAGCACTAGGCATGATTTTCAGGCACTATGTGACCCTGGTCAGGCAGCTCATTGACAGCCAGGGTTGACGAGTCACCTTTCCTCTAGATATCATCTTTCCTTAGGCAGCTAAAATAGAAGCAAGGGCCGCTCATATTATATCAGTGACTAAACATTACACATGTGAGTCATTCTAATGCTCTGCATGTATGTATTGCTTGCTGAAAATGGCAAAAGAAACACACCAATATCATTTCCCCTTGCTCCATGATCTACAGTCAAAGAGAGGGCAGAGAAACGTTTTATAGTGCAAATGCATGTGTTAATCTTCCCTTTGCACACAGAGTAAAACCTTGCCGTGCTAGACAACCTCTTGAAGCTGCTTCAGAAAAAAAACAGGTTAATGCAGCATGCCTGGGAGTGATTTATTCATACTTCATGCCACCCTCAATTTCTTCCATTTGTATTTTGGTAATCCTACTGGCGAACACAACACAGGCTCACTTCCATAAATGCTCACACAACAGCAGTTCAGCAAAGGCCGAGAAACAGCCATGCAGTGACGCACGCATGCAGGCACTCAGACACGCAGCAACACAGCTCTGATCACACCTCTACTGATGGCAACCTCTCAGTTCATCAGCGAGTGTTTACTCTGCTCTGCTACTGCCTTCCCCCTCTCCTGTCTCAGTCACATTTCTCCATGGAAATATAGTTTGTTATGAGTTGTGCAACAGTAATTTCACTGTTCATGATGGGATGTCTGCTGCACATATTACTTTTTTAATGAAACTCTAATCAGCGACACATAGACACAGTACACAGTAGTCATTCAGCTCAGCCACTAAAGCTGAAAATCAGACGTCTGATTAAGGCTGACCCCGAGTCAGGTCCCACATGGCTTTCTCTGCAGATCGCCACCGTCACTGTCTGCAGTCTATCTGCTGGCCAGTCTGAAGCCTTGGCATCAAAATACATTAAACTGTGTTGATCCACGGAGCTAAACATATTAGTCTCACCTGACTGGATGAATGAAGATCAAGAAAATAAAACACATTTCTTACCAGAACCAAAAAGCAAATTAATCATATAATTTTGCACAATGTCACTGAAAATATAAGAAATGTCAGCTATTAGACTGTGATGGATATAGGTGAGTCAGTCTGTGCCAACTCTATTCCTGTTCAAGCCCACCACACAACCCTCACGCCATCACACACTCTCACCAGCTCTGTATGTAAACTGATTACTAAGTGCAATGCACCACACTTTGAAAATGACCTACTCATGGCTACAAAGTCACTTAAGGCCTCGTGTTGTTAAAGCTGAAGAGCTGTTGGGTTTTTTCAAGACGAAGAGTCACTGTGTAGGAGGAGGCAGCTCTCATTAGACAATGAGACACAGTAACAAGTAATAATCAGCCCTCACAACTAAATTACAGGGCCACTGCGAGGTGCAGCAGCTAATTCCAGACCACAGCACATGTTTCAAGCCTGAATAGAAATTACTGCATTTACTAAAGAAGTGCACAGTAGTTAAAGTTCAGCTTCAACTTTGTAAAGCAGTCACCAAGCCCCACCCACCTGGACCCACCTTCCAACCTTGAAGGATTAGGTTTCTCTTATTTTCCATTCAATGATTCTGTATGTTAACTTAGAATACATTGAAGTAGAGATGTAATTTACAAAATTACTGAGCTAAAGTTAAGTTATTACAAGGTCCTAGACAAAAGAAACAGGAATGTTAAGCTCCTGTAATAGTGTTAGAAAACACAAATGCAATACAATTAAAAAAAAAAAAAAAAAAAGAGCCAAGAAAGAGGTACAGAAACATTAAGAATACCTTTCATAAGTGTCACGTATTTTATGTTTTTGTGTTCTTAAAATACAAATACATTTTATGGAAGAAACCTTTAAGAATATACAGGTTAGATTATGAAATATAAAGTTAAAATGTAGCTCCCTTTGACTCATAATAATAATATGGTATATTCAATAACATAATGTGGTATTTAAAAAAAAAAAAATCAAGATTCAAGATCTTAGTGTTTCTTCTACCCCTGTCATGGTGTGTAACAGCAGACAGTGGTTTCCAAACAGACCCATCTGCCAGAGTCCATGGAGAACTGGACATCTCTGGTGGACAAAGGTCATTGTTGATGGTGAATCGTGGTTCTGGCTGCAGCATCACATTGTTAGATCCAGATGATGGACTAATCTTGAAGGTTACAGAGTGCACAGAGGTGTAAATGTATTGGGTGACATCCCATGATATTTCAATCTGCCCCTTGGTACTAGAACTGATCCTAACGCAAGACCAGAGTTTCCTCGTTAAAAGCATCAAACCTCATTCAAGTTAACCCAGGGGGAGTTGGGGCTTTTAACACTTCCTGTCACAGGGTAAGAATCATGCAGGAGTTATCTGATAACTTTGAGGTGGAGAAAACTGAGCTTAACCTCAAACCCCACAACTCATTACCTGGTGAGAATAAAAGAAAAAAGTTCTCATTTGAAGAACCTTCTTCATCTTTTCATCCCTGTGAGAATATTTGCTCTCCTTGAGATAAGAAAAGAAAAGAACCCTTCAAAAAAAAGGACTGATATTACTCTGAATAAAGACACACATGTGCACCATGTGGACCCACACACAAAGGAAATCACACTCAGAGCACACCTTGTCCTATGTTATCTCTCTCCACTAAAGTGGGCTTTGCACAACATGAGCCTGTGATTAGTGCCAGTAAGGCAGTGAGGAGCGGGGCGTCCTGTTACCTCTTTAGCCTCTGCTGGCAGGCAGAGTCAAAGGAACAGCTGCCCTTCCTCTCAACACACACATTCATTATTCATACATACTGATGCTAACACACTCACTCATACACTCACACACACACGTTTAAATAAACAGGTGCATGCACAATTTGATTATGCACATAAATATGCATTTCCTTCACATAATCTGCACTGTAATGCTGCTCTGTCTCTGTTCATTTGATAATATGGTATTGAACTGAGTGTGAGCTCAGCCTCCCCTGTTTGTTTTCATGCATTAAATATTTGCTTAGCATGTTTACATCTCTATTCTCAGTCATACCAGCACATTCCCACACACGGCAACAGCCAAGAAATATAGACATTTGAAACATGATTGTCCGCAGGGAGAACAAAATAGGCAGCAGTCCATGAAATGAAAACAATATAAGTTAGTGTGTCTGTGCCTCCACTGAATGTGGTTTTATTGATTCAGCTTGTATGACAGCAAGGTGACATAGCACAGCCTCTATTCCTCAAAGCTGTCACTGGCAAGGAAAGGGTCTACTGGGGCCGCTCAGGAAGACGCTCTGTTCTGCTCTGCTACAGCTGCTTTTCTTTAAATTATGAAAACTTTGATAATTGTTTGCAAAGAGCTCGTGCTTTTCTAAATTGTTGCAGGACCAGTCTATTCTCTGGATCAAGATCCATTCCTGGCTCATTGGAGTCTTTAAATAGTAACCAACAGACAGTGGTGGAATTTGGTGGAATAGGGCAGACGCCGTGGGGTACACCCTGGACAGGTCACCAGTCTATCCCAAGGCCAACATATAGAGACAAACAACACACACACTCACACACATGCAGACACAAGCACACACATACATTAAACCTCCAACAACTGCTTATAATTAAATAGGAATTTCCTCTACTTTGTCTCTTGGGAAGTCCTAATATAAGATATAGAGAGAATTACAATGTTCAGCTATTTGTGTATCAGTTGTCCTGGGATAAATCAGATCATAACGACTATAAGACTGGGTTACAATTCAAATGAATCCACTTCTGAATTCTTTTCTTAATAACTGGTATCAAACTGCATTGTTTCCATCAGGGACCTTCTGATTAAGTTACAGTTCAAATCACTGGTGGAAACTAGGAGACCTATGAAAGAATGTGTTACTAAGAGCTCCACCTCAACCATCTGCAATGGTAATACTTATGGGAAAAGTATATGCAATGTAATAGCATAGCTGTCCTCAAGCTTTTAATTGTCTGTCCCCCTTCCCGGAAATTTTCAAAGCTAAACTCAAAACACCATGTTTCTCAGGCTTTTCAACATCCCTAAGGTTTTATTGTTTACTTTTAGTCTCCGTGTTTTTTCTGTCTAACTGCTCCCTGCCTGTGGGATAGTTAAGTCTCAAATTTTTGCTCCTTGCTTTACTTTCCTTTGGCTGTTCCCATCCCATGTTATTTCTTTGTATTTTATTGTACAGCCCTTTGGTCTGCTCTGGCTGCTCATATGCCCCATGGATAAACTTGATTTGACTTGAATTCATGCATTGGCAGCAGGGGAGATCCAGGATGGTTATAACAAGGGTCAGTTACTGAAGAATTGAAACTGGACCCAAGAATACAGACTCAGACCAGAGGAAACCAGTTCAAACAGCTCGGTAACAGACAGTTACTTAAGCCGGGGACGGAGGAGGATGGAGCACGTAATAGGTTAGATGGTGGGACAGGATAAGAGTGAGAGTTCAGAGCAGGCAGACGGTGAGTGAAGACAGACAGGTGACTGGAACTATGGTGCTGCCAGGAACTAAGGAAGGTGGCAGACTGAGGGCAGAGGAGACCAGGTCAAAAACAAGGCATGGGCAAACAGGAAACCAGCACACTGGGTTGAGCAACAAACTGGTGGAGAGTGGAAGCAGAGACTGGTTTGAAACAGTCTGGCTTTGTGGTTGTTGATGAGGCAGATGAGAGTCAGAACCACAACACACACACACACACACACCTACACACACACACACACACACACACACACAGGAATGCACACCTTTATCCAAATCATTACTTTTTTCTTTCAGCACTGGTCATATTTTCCAAACTGTAAAGTGATTCTTTATACCTCAACACTTTCAGCAACTATGTGCTCGTGCAATTAAAACACTTCAGCTGCTGGATTATTTCTTAATGGCACCATTGTTTCATTAATCCCAGCAAAGACTTTTATTTCTGTGATTATAGAACCAAAAATTGCACCACCTACAATGCCACTTTAATCATGCAAATTAGCAGGATCAGTAAATCAGTCCATCAGTTCTCTGCATGATTTACACTTCTGCTTCATGATTCACTGTCTGGAGGAGTTGGGAGGAGGAGCACTTCAGGAAGAGTCCATTTAGATCAGGCATGGGCAACCTGTTCCTCAAAGGGCTGGTGTGGCTGCAGGTTTTCTTTCCAACCAATCAGCAGCACACCAGACCTGACTCATCTGATCAACTAATCTCAGTCTTCAGACAGTTGATTGGTCAAACTGTGTGCTCTTGGTGGGTTGGAACAAAAACCTGCAGCCACATCAGCCCTTTGTGGAATAGGTTACCCATGCCTGATTTGGTGTGATGCTTTCAGCATTACTTGTGTGCAGGGTCTTTGGTAGAGTGGATGCTGTGATGCAGAGATGTGGCTGTTGAGGAAGGTTGAAACATGGTGGGAGGCTGTTGACCTCTCTGACTGTGACAACGTCTTTACTCACAGCCTGACCCCGGTGAGCCTGTCTCACATGCGTGATGTTCTCAAGGAGAGAGACTAGAGGTCCTTTCACAAAAAAGCAGTGAGAGTTGAGAAATAGCACACAGAATTTATCATTTAGCTTTTATGAGAGCTGGCTGTATTAACCAGGCTCCACATCTCCTTTAGGCTGTTGTGTAAACTAATATGTTTATTACAGACAATGCTGATGAATTACACAGGCTGATGGCCTGTTCAACTTTATATTAAGCCTGTTTCCACTCTTTTTTTCATGTAAGGGTATTAGCAAGCTGTTAGAGCCAATTTTACACCTCTCTGATAATAAATCCAATGAAGGGTGTCAAAGAGAGAGAGGACAATGATATTAATCTGGTTACTTCTGCTTCCTTTGCTCCCTGAAATTTAACATAACAGATGTGATAACAGATGTGATGTGCAGTATATTGTCTATATTGCTCAAATCTGAACTGTAGATGAATAAAACACACACACACAGATGCAGAAGGATTTACTTAAGTGTTCTCCTCCAGCTCATTACTCCTATGGGCATATGTGTGCATACAAATCACATTTCTGCTACTAAGTGGATTGTGACAGCTGAACTGATTTTCCTCAGCTTTATGGTAAACACTATCTGTGGCTTCAGTTTGCAGTTTTAGTGAACACTTTAAGCAGTGTTTGATTACATCAGTGTGGTAAAATGCTTGACTTCTTGGTTTAATTAAAGACCGGATTAGGTTTCACTGCATTTACCTTCTCCACTCCAGGGAAAACAAGCGTGAAATAAAAGAGAGGTCATGTCTAATATTATTAACTGTGGTTCTGCTGGATTTAGCTGTGGTGGTGGGTATGATTGCATCTGTGTGTCTAACAGTGTCCATTGTATCAGGATCAAATCTCTTCACACCTTGAAAGAATTCATCCACCCTGTGCAAGGCTCTCAGTTCCCACCCGGAAACTTGAAGCACCTGCACAGCATTGGTCCTCCCACACAGGCCTTTGAGATGGTTTTAATCTATTAGTTCTCTTCTCAGGTCTGTGTGGGTGTGTGCAGACTGCACCTGTGAATACCAGCTCATACCTGAAAGCAGCACAGATAAGGTAACAAGAGATTCAAAGTCTGGTGATGTATGGAAGACTTGCAGGGCTATTAAGTGATGTAGCGGGTGAGCTATAGCCACTCAGGAACAGGTTAGTGCTGTTCAGGAAAAATAATGGGCTTGGGCCAGTAGGACTTCCTGAGCCACTCACACAGCGCTTATATAAGAACACACAGTAGTTAACTCCACAGAGCAGTAAATTATATGTCAGACACTTAGTTAATGAGTTAGTTATTGTAAAGTCACTTTATTACAATGGCTGTATAATTTTCCAACTCTCCACCAGAATCTCACTCCACTAGTCAGAGTTGCAGGGGGAGTCAGATTTTGTTCAACATCGAGCTCAAGCCCAGTCTCCCTGCTCCTCTCACCTGCACACGTGAACCCTGTGCTGGGATGCACAGCCAGCCACCCCCCCCCCCCCCCCCCAGAGCTCTGGCAACAAACAGAACTCTGTCTAGGCTTGTGTTCGAACACTTTCTCACACTTTGTCTTCGCCTCCTCTGATGCTTTGCTGTCCTTCGGCACTGGCTCCGTCAACACATACTGTGCTTCTCGTGAAGCTGGTCACATGCTTCACCTTCACAGCAGATGGGGGAGTACAGGGGAGAACTGTGTTCCTACCTGCACAGTAAAGTTACATAATGCTGTTTGCAGCTGGCACGACCCCACTCAAGCTGCAGTGGCAGCACGATTCATCCTATTAACCATATTTCTACTTGACTTCAGAGACATTATTTTAATGTCAAGAGACTACATGTTGCTTTAATTTTCATTGTGGAATGGTCAGCAGGATGTTGTGTACTTGCCGTAGATAGGATACTGTAAAGTGGATGATTTTGGTAGATGCCTCAGAATTGTGACATTCAGAGCAGAAGGTGAATGTGGCGCTCGACAAAAGTAAACACGAAGGGATTTCAGACATAGTTGTGGTCACAACAGCTCTCAGCATAGCCATCTTGCTAACTGACTGTCAGTGCTTCAACCTGAGCACAGGTCTAATCAACCAGAGTGATTGAAAACAGTCTCAGACTATTTCCAGTGCCCTGTGTCTGGTGTTTATTGCAGGACTGTGCTAAACAAACCTTCCTTCACACAGAACACACTCAATCATCTTCATTGGTTGCATTTCCCAGATCCGTTAAGAAGCTCTTAGTGCTAAGATCTTCTTAAGAACGCTTAAGAACACCGGGAAAAAAGGACGTGTTTCCCAGAGTCACTCTTAACTTAAGAAGATCTTTCACTAAGAAGGAAATGTAAGATCAAGCTGACCCACTCTTAAGTGTCTTCTTAGCGACCAGCACACAGATTCAGCCACATCTGGCAAATCAATATTACACTAAGCAAGATATTAGAACAGTGTGCATCGTGTTATGTTTTAAAACATATTAAGTTATGTGCTGGAATAAAAATAAGAACAAGAATAGCCTAAATAGGAGGTGTTCCTATGTGTACTTTGCACATCAGGCACACACACAAATAAAATGAATCATCATGACTATCATTTATCATAATTTTTTCCCAACACATCCCATGTCTGCATGCACACCAAAAACACTGCCACTGTGCTAAAATCAACCCTGATCAACTTAGCACAACTTACTTTTTGCATTGCGTTTTCACGCAGTAGGGAGCAATGCGTCAGTGTCACAGAGTGTGGCAGCTGTGCCACCGATCCTCCTGAGCCATGCCATGCCGACACCAAAAAGAGGCTGCTTTGGCATTTTGGACAGATGCCATACATTACACAAACACTATAGCCTAAACAGACACACATACCTACACACACACACACATATATAGCATTGATCATTCAATGATGATGAGAAAAGAAAATGCATTGACCACCAAAATGATTTTCTATTGGGTGGATTCAAACCCAGTCTGCAACAGTCCTTCAGACTGTAGAGAGCTACTCTATAAGGAGGTGAGCTAGGCTACTAGCTGCCCTTGTGTGGCCTTGTTGTGTCTTCACTCTTTTAAGAGCTGGCTGGTCGTAAACCAGGTGGGTGACATAACAATTTTGATGTGCCTGGCATCGATTGATTTCGTTTCAGTACCTGCAGTGGTGGACTACAGAAGCATTTTGCTGCCACACACACACAAAATGGGCTCAGTATCATGTAATTACATGAAATTATCACGTTATTTTGAGATTTCACGTTATAACGTGAAAACATCTTATCTCGAAATAACGTGATAATTTCATGTTGTCTTTGGCGGTGGAGGGCAGTTAAGAACACATCTGGGAAAACCCGTATCTAAGCGCGTCTTGTCAGCTGAACTCCTCTCAAGAGCGTGCTTAAGTCCTTCAGAATGATCGAATCAGAAATGTGGCCATTGTCTTTACATCAGTGGCATGCGGTGACTTTCACAGATAGGCAAGTGAAGCTGAAGGCTGAAAACAGTACTGCATTGAGTCAATTATTCCCTGTCTGAGAGACAGTGATGACAAATATAGGGTGTGATCAGTCCAAGGATGCAGAGCTGGAGTGGACATAGTGTTGAGTTCTGCATTTTCAACAACAAAAAACACATATTCCATGTGTCCTGATTATGTTCTGTTTTTTCATTCCATTTGAATAAAAAATACACATTTAAATTTCATTCTAAAAATTACCATCATTTTCAAATTTTTTCCCATTGAAATCACATTGTGACAACCAGCCCCATGATGGGGCTGGTTGTCACATTGTCTCAGATTTCTTTTGATGATTGATAAATTATTGTTAGAACAAGTTAAAAGAATGAACAGGATACCCTGTCAAACCCAAGACTTTAAGCTTTCTTGTAATGTTGGAATGACTACTCTCGGATGTTTTGATGAGGAGATATTAATGCAAGACTAAAAAGTGTGACAACCAACCCCGTTCTCCTCTATCCACACCAAAAGACACAATTTCATGATTGTGCTGCCTTTCCTCCTGGCTCAGAGTCTCTCTCCTGCATCTTGCTGCCCTCTGCTTGGACATCTTCAGCTGCACTGCACTGAAAAACTGCATCAAAATGCTTAAGAATGATGTTAAATTGTTAACTAAACTGAATGAATTAAGTCTTAACAGACCAGGCTAAAATTACAACTTGTAAGAGCAGTCAGACAGACCAGGGTGTATGGGAGTCTATGGGAGCTAACTCAAACCTTGACCAAGAAGAGGCCGTTAAAAGCTGCTCCACAGTTTGCCTTAACTAGCACTCACACATGTTGACTACTGTGGCCTGTCTACATGAGAAATGATTCATTCGCAATACATCACATCAGGCCGTGGTATGTGCTCATTATACCACAGAACCACTGCCTGGAGTGGTGCATTGTTTTTATAAATGGCAACTAATAATGAAAATATGAAATAAAAATACACAATAAATCTTAGGTTGTGTTTATTTGAGTGGAAACAAACTAATTGCACCGTGGGGACAACATGAAAAACACAGGGACTACTCTGTTGTTGCAGTTTCCGTTTCTGGGCTGGAGTCGCTGTTTTCTCTCCAGCCAGTAACAGACCGCAGGTGAAGTTGGGTGTGCAGCATGAGTAGGCCATGCCAGCCCCGCTAGCTGCGGCACTAGCATCTGTCGCTAGCATCACAAGCTCGGGGCTACTGTTGCTGGCGACAGCCAGCGCTCCACTCTGTACTTTGCATTCCTGACAACTACTACTGATGTTAGGGGCAGGAGCATGGATCCATGGGCAGGAGGCGTGCACAGTTCAGCAGGGGACGAGGGGCCTAGTTTGAATGTTGCATTTACCAACTGCAACGAACACACCAGCAGACTCTACCTTTACGCTAGGCTAGGAGTTTTCAATAGCCTATAGGTACTGTAGAGACAAGTTGGCTCAGATTCAAAGAGGCAGCGGCCAGCAGGAGCAGAAAGTTTTGCTGCGACTGGGGGGCGGGACAGCTAACATGGATGATTTGTCATTGGTTTAGACTTATTGCGTAGTAAGTCTTTGGTAATAAGTAACCCGTATTCGTATTCGTAAATCACAGAGATAACAACGCCCAATTCAAACCCAATTTCAAAAATGTACAAACACTTAAAAGACAAATATTTCAATTTGTATGGAAACTGATTTCTAAGTATTTCACATGTTTAATATTATGTACATAAGACCATAAATTACATAGAAGACTTTTGTGGATTTGGGTTTACAGAGGCTTTAAAGAGATAGTTTAAGCTAATGACACCATGGGCTCTAGTTTCCCGGCACAGTGCAAGGTGGCGCAGGGTGGCGAGCTCTGCACAGTGCTAGTTTCGTGCAGCACAACACAGCACGCGGCCAGTTACTTGGGGCAGAAGTCTCACTGCTGCCACCTACATTTTAATGTTGTTTGACATGTTAAAAGCAAGTCTATTACTAAATTTCTCTGGAAATAACACTAATGATAAGGTCACCTTGAATGGGTGACCTTATTTTACAACATGCTTCAGGGTCAGTGGAGGATGTCAGGCTGGGAAATAGATATTAACTGAGAGACTGTGGCCACTGCCACTAAATGACATTTAGAGTTAATATTCTGAACACTTCTGAACAACAGAGATTTTTCTGGCATATTTTCAAACCTTTGTTTAAAGCTTTTATAATCAGTAGGTTTGTTTTCAAGGTTCCCCTCCAGACATGCTTTAAACTGTTGCTCTGTCAAGTTGATTAGGTTTGATCCTTAGATTTGTGATGTATGAAGCTTGTCTGTCTGAATATGTTTTTATGAGGTTCACTGTGGTTCACACGTTAACAAGGTTAAAAGTAACAACGAATGGCGTAACTGTATGTAATGGAAAACTCTTACTTTTAATTGGCAAAGACTAAAAGACACACACCTATTACATTTAAATTCATGAAGTTGCCAGAGACAGATTTGTTTTAATGCAAATTTAAAGTTTGATTTTGCTTCACTGTCTCCTCTTACTGTGTTACACATCATCTGCTTCCATTAGCAAGGTTATGACAACATTTATGACAGTGATAGTCTTATCTTGTATCTCGAAGAGCCTTGAACAAACACTCAGTCAGGCAGGCTCATGTGATGTAGATAGAAGAATAGGTCTTTTTCACACAACACATTCTGCATTTTCAGGGTCCTGCTGGACCTGCTGACTCACTGACTGTCACAGGTTGTGACGGAAGCTGGTTCTCATATTTACATGCACCCTATAACCTGCTTACTCAGTTTACATGCACTCAGCTGGGATCAGATCTCTTATATAATGGTGTTACTAGACCTCCCCACACATCTAAATGCAAACAAAAATGGACTGTGCAGACAAGGCTGCAAACTTTCTCTTAGCAATATCCTGCCTCAAAATTACACTGATCAGCCATAACATCCTGACCAGTTGCCTAATATTGTGTTGGTCCCTTTTGCTGCCAAATAAACAACAAACTGTGATCCATGAACTTCTTCAGCAGTTTGAGCAACAGTAGCTGGTCTGTTGGACGGGACCACACGGGCCAGCCTTCTCTCCCCACGTGTACCAATGAGCCTGTGGCCGGTTCACCACTGTTCCTTCCTTGGACCACTTTTGATAGATCCTGACCACTGCAGACCAGGAACAGCCCACAAGAGCTGCAGCTTTTCAGATGCTCTGACCCAATCGTCCTGGTCAAATTTCAATTTTTCAACTTTGAGGACAAACATTCATTTGCTGCCTAATATATCCTACCCACTAACAGGTGCCATGATCAAGTATTATTAAGTGTTATTCACTTCATCTGTCAGTGATCACAGTATCGTACCTGATCGGTGTACATCATAGCACACTGGTTACACTGTCGTTACCAGAGAACATCCCTGTGGTAAATTGGCCTGTATTGTCTACAATACTGGCTCCAAACCACTACACCTGGCTCCAAAAAAAAAAAAGGAAAACAAAATCAATAAATTAAAAGTATTTGAAAAGTGAAATCTGCCAAAGAGGAGGAATATGCAATGTCCCAAGATGAGACAAAGTTAAGAGAATGATCAAACTGAAATACTACAATCTTGTGCAATCTGTGCCAAACTCAAAACCTTTTACTGAAACTGTCTCAAAAGAAAAGCAGTTTAGTTAATGGTTGTTGATTTCTTCCTCCCGTGATGTGGCTGTGCTTCTTGTAGGTCTATGTGTGTGTGACCATCCTGATCTACTTCCTTCCTCTGCTGTGATGGCTGTGCTTATCTGGTGGTGGGTCTCACCCTGTGGCCAGTGAGATCCCTGGAGACTCTTCTGATCGCTACAAGGACAGCTGACTGCCAAACGCAAGGTAACATACACTTTTTATATTATAGTAGTCCATCCTTGTCACATGCACGTTCAAACCACAGCCCTGAACGGAAGAAACTCAGTTTTCCTGTCTCATTACATTTTCCCTCAGTTGATGAAATAATCATCAAAGCAGCATGAACCTGAACCCCCCCCCTTGGTCTCTTGGGGTTGCCTTGCCCTCTTGTTGTCTCCTCATCTTATCGTAGAATCCACCATCAGATTCCTCCTATACCTGTTCCTTATTCTTCAGTAATCTCTCAGGGTTCGTGCTCTGTGTTCAGTTCCTTTGCAGAGAATCTCTAGAGAATCCTCAGCTAATGAACACACTGCAGAGACTTGCCTCTTGGATACAACAACATGATATGAGAATCCTTTGGGGCTTTACACAGAAATACCCACTATGGTATCTCTTCCACTGATCACTTCAGGCCTACAGTTGAGTCTGTAAACATTTGATATATTTTTGTAGCTCTGCCACACTTCCTCTATTTCATTCTGTTTACTTAAGTTGTGTATATCTATTATATATATATATGAGATTGTACCTCACACTAAGTTTATGATGGCAACATGAGTTGGTCATCACTTTGGTTCCAGTGTTTCATTAACTACCGGATGGAACTTTTGTACGGACATTCTTGGTCCTCTGTGGCCTTGTTTACACAGAGCAAAAACTGTGATATTTCCATGTGGTGTGGGCTTCTGTTTACATGAAAAAATAGCTTCAAGTCACTATAAGTGATTATAGTGGCCAAAGTGGAGCTTTGAAAAACTCGGTTTTCACGTTTGCATGTAGACAGGGCTTCATAATGTCACAAATCACCTGTGTTTACAGTTTGTTTAGCTACTGTAGCTATGTTATAACTCAAGGGTACATCCTTTGGAGGACGCAGCCTACAAGGTCTATGGAGACAACGGCTTTGGAAGCACCTCCAACGCCACGTCAGCCATTGGTAAATGGAACGGGAAAGCCTTCAGAGCATCTCCTGATTGCAGTTGAATGCAATCAGGACATATCCGAACATCAAACTTTTGAAAGTGGCGGCTTTTTACACTTCCATCAGCTCCTCAGCTCCTGGCTCAGGCTATGCAGCCCCAGAGCCCTGCTCGTGGGACACCACACCTCCATGCCAGCAGCAAAGTGAAGCTACCATTGCCCCAGCATAGGGCAGGGGTGTCAAACTCATTTTAGTTCAGGGCCAGGTACAGCACAATTTGATCTCATTTTTTCTTGAGAAAAATATGTGCAGTTCAACAGTATTATGCCTCTTCTATCTTCTTTGTAATTTTCACACTTGGCAAATTCATCCTGCGGGCTGGATTGACCCTCTGGCGGCCAGTTTTGGCCCGGGGCCACACATTGACTCCCCTGGCATAGAGCCTCTCAACGTTTCTGATAGCTAACATGCTAGGTGGCTGATAATTAACAGTGTGCAAAGAATCTTGGGGTACGAGAGGCCATTATCGTGTGTCCCCTAGAACAGACAAGAGAAGGCCGCATTGGGAGCCTTCATTTGGTACAGGCTTTGTTGCACACACTGTGATGTAATTGCCCATCAAATGCGTCCTCCAAATGATGCAGCCCAAATGATGCAGCTGTGTACGATTGTGACTACTCGTGCCATCTCAGATCTTGTATCATTCGTTGTTGTTGGATTTTTTCCAGGATTTTATTGGCTAGCATAGTTTTTGCTTCTCATGGCACTGCTGCCGATAGG
>JAFELL010000606.1:0-42598 GCA_019059645.1 Caranx melampygus
ATCTGTCAGGAAGACCACAGTCAGCGATGTCATCCTCTGAACCAGCAGCTACAGGCGCCGACACCTGTGAGAGTGTGAATGAGGGTGGTGCAGAGCTAGATGATGGAGATACAGACGGTGACCAGGGGGGCATCAGGACAGATGACGAGAAGAAAGATGAAGCTCTGGAGACTACAACGGAAGATAATCCACAACAGTGGTGCTCAGTAGAACCTGATGTGGAGTCTAGCACTGAGTCCATCGGTAGAAAAAGGGACGAGCGCGTACGAAAACAAGAGAGCAGATCACTTAGATACGTGAAGGTACTCCAGGCGTCTGTAGTGGCCCTGCTGAAGTGATGTGGTAGATGTGACAGTGAAGGTTCAGACTGTGAGTAGGAAGTGGCTCGTTAGCGTGTTGGTGTTTTCCTCCCCTCACTAAGGTTTCTGGTTGTGTTTAGATCAACAAGTTCAAGTTGTTCTCCTCCTCACGACTCCTCTAGAGCTCATCTTTCTGAACATGCAACGTTTCTACTGTACTCAGCATGCTTATTATTCAACCCTGTTCCCTGGCTCTCTCAATTTACATCTCTGTTCTCCTCTAGACTTCAGGACGAGGAACTGGAACTCCCTCTCAGAGAGATCAGGACCTCCAGAAAGAAAACCTCAAGCTGGCCTCCGAGAACCTGGAGCTGCGCTTCCAGCTGGAGCAGACCAGCAAAGACCTACCCAGACTGAAGGTGCCAGACAGCAGAGAGCAAACGGTTCAGGATCAGTATGAGAGCTGACTGTGTGGCATTTTAAAGAGATAGTTTGGGGTATTTGACATGGGGTTGCATGAGGTCGTCAGGAGGAGGTAGCAGGGAGCACAGCACACCAGCAGAGCATCATCTTCACATTTTCCCTTGGTATTAGATTTTTCTCCACCCGTTCACTACTGTAACTACTGTATTCCTACACACAAGTGCACTATATCACATTGCAGCTGCAGGTCGGCACACAGCTCTCTTACATGGCCGCTCTGGTGGCTCACCTCATAGAGACAATGTCCTAATTGCAGCGGCCCAGGTTTGAATCCGACTCACGTCCCTTTGCTGCATTCTTTCCCTGTCTCTCATGTGTCTCTTCCCTTTCATAATAAAGACATAAAAAGCCCCAGATATACACACATATAATTTAACTTTACCTTTTGTACCTTAGTTGCAGGTAACACACTGACTATTCACAACTAACACACACAACCAAACTGTCCCTTACTGGTGCTGCCAATCAATGACATGTGTCACCAAATGGTTTTGATACAAATCATTTACAAATAAAAAATAACATGTGGATTGAAAAGTGAGTTTGTTGCAGCACAGATTCACACATGTCTCCATTTGTTATTTCAGCTTTGCCATTTTACAAACTTCTAATCACATTAACAAAAATCTTGAACTGATTCGAGCAGGAGCAGGAGCTTGTGATTTTTGGAAACAAGTGATTCATTTCATTTTTTTTAAATCCAGCTTCTCTTTTGTTTCCCACAGAATCAAGTTGCCGACCTGAAGGAGCTGTGTGGCGCGCTGAAAAAGGAGAAGGCCGAGGTGAAGAAGAAGCTGGTTCAAGCACAAGGAGTAAGTATTACATGATATCCCAGGATCCTCAAATGAACCGTTGTTCTGTAGAGAGTCACACTATTCATCATCATCATCATCAGAGCAGCAGCAGCAGCTTGTGTGGATGACAGTAGGTCAATCTTGGGCAGCGTGATGCACCTAGTAAACTAATGTGTGTATCAGCAGCTTCGCCTTCTATCACTGAGCAGAGATGAGGTGTCACTCTGGAGCTCGCTGCTTTTCCTGATACTAATCTGGACTCTCTCCAGCCAATCAGGTCAGAGAGAGTCCAGAGTAAACCTGCACGCCAGAAATACCCTCCTGCTTGATGAAGATATTGTGTTTTTTTTTTTTTTTTTTTTTCACTTTAACCAACTTTATTAACATATTGGGCCCAAAAATTTTTTATTTCTGTGTGTTTGCAGACTTTTGATGATGTTTTTTCATGTCTGTGTTTGTGAATGTGGCTCAAATATGTGCAGTAAGTATCAACTTTTAGCCCAGAACTTTTCCCAGAAATGACTAAACAAAGGAGTAACAGGAGATCTCCTCGTGGGATCAGTAAGGTGTATCTATCTATCTTTCTAAACATATCCACCAGACTTAAAAAAAATCTTATCTCATAAAACAAATATCAAAGAAACTGAATATTTGAACTGTAGATCCTGATCATGATTTGGATCGTGTTCCTCATCAGACTGGTCACAGCGGGAAAACGGTACCTGAACTGGAGAAAACCATCGGGCTGATGAAGAAGGTGGTGGAGCGGGTGCAGAGGGAAAACGAGACGCTGAAGAAATCCAGCGCACCTGCACATCAAGAAAAGATCTCTGCCCTGGAGCAAGAGAACAGCAGGCTGAAGGTTGTGTCTCGTTCTTGTTGGTTTATCATTTACGTCTTTGCTCCGTTGTTACGACTGATGGTAACGATTGTTTTCTCAAGGCGGACTACGAGAAACTGAAGAGTCAAAGTGAAGCTGAGCTCAATGCAAAACTTGAATCTAAAACCAAGGGACTGGAGAAAATAGTGATGGAAAATGAACGTCTGCGCCGAGAGAACAGGAGGGTAACTGCACAGCATGTTCTCATTTTACTGTCTCGTCTTTCAGGACAGATGCTGAATACACGAGGTTCATCTCTGCTGTCTTAACTGTGTGTGTGCTTCATGTTGTAAACAGGAAGTAGAGGCTGCAGAGAAGCTCAGAGTCACCAAAACAAGTTTGGAGCTGAACAACGAGAAGCTGGAGGCAGAGCTGGAGGAAACCAAGCAGCGTCTTCGAGAAGCTCTGTCCAGGCCCATCGCAGAGGGAGCAGACAGCAAGAGCTGGAAGGCGTCCGTGGTGACGAGGTCAGCGAGCTGAAACATATCTCTATATGACAGCTTATTCATGTAGAAGCTGTGTGTAGAAGAGTGTGAGCCAGTGTTCGATTGTTTGTTTGACTCCCATCTGCAGGATGTTCGAGAACAAGATGAAGGAACTGGAGAAGGAGCTGTCGCTGAAGACCTCCATCCTCTCGCAGCTCAAACAGCAGCTGAAAGAGGTGAATGAGCGCGAGGAGAGAGCGCAGGCCAGCGTCCGCCACCTCGAGGACCAGGTACAGGACAACAACTGAAACTGAAACCTATGTTTACTGGAAGACTTTTAAATCTGAGGTTAGATCACCAGACTCCAAGACTCTCTGTTGGGTCATAGATCAGTTTGTCTGAAGGTCAAGATCTGTCGAGCTCCTCACCTGTAGGTTGAAACTCAGACTTTCTTTTTCTCATTTCTTAGATCGACATGTTAAAAGGTTTTCCCACCTCTGCAAAGACAGATGCAGCAGGACTCAGCAAGGACTCCCAGGCACTGAGGTATGTGTTTTACTGACGATACAGCCATCAACATAAGCACTGTGGTGTTGAATTAAACAAGTCTCACACTGTGACATCACATCGAGCAAATATGTAAATGAGGCAAAACTAAAGACAAACATCAGTGGATAATTAGACCAACTTTACGAGGCGACTTGATTGGAGCCAATCATTTAAATGACCGAACATCTGGAAAACACTGATGATTGTGTGATGTATGTATGTGATGTACTCTTTATGTAACAGCCTGCCTCATCTCCACTGACAAACACAGTTTATCAGTGTTTACACGCACTGCTTTCCCATGTGGCTCCCGTATGTTTTCTTCACATAATTCAACTTGTGGAACTGATAATGTGCTCCATGTTGTCGTCAGACTGATGAACACGGAGCTGCAGAAGGAGAACGCAGATCTGAAGCAGAGGCTCAGTGAGTACAGCGAGCGATACGGGGAGACGTCGTCTAAAAGAGGTGAGACTCACACACACTGTTGTTTCTGCAAACCATGAAAACTAAGCAGTGAGATGCTGAATCTAGATAAACTGAGCTGAATCTGCTTGTCTTGTGTTTGCAGATCAAGGGAAGCTGAAATCGCAACTTCAGGCGTCCGAGGCCGAGAAGACGAAGCTGCAAACGGAGGTGAAGAAGCTGAAGAAAGAGCTGGAAAACTTCGACCCGACGTTTTTTGAAGAGATCGAGGACCTGAAGTACAATTACAACGTGGAGGTGAAGAAGAACATCCTGCTGGAGGAGCAGCTGAGGAAGGTGTGCGCTCGCTTCGGCGTTAAAGTTGAACTGCCCAGCGTGTCTGTCAGCTAACACACGGGCAGATGTGCAGGCACAACCACAGCTGGATGGTCTTTAATAATCAACATCAGGGACCAAACTGATCAGATCTGTCGAATTATTTTGACTTTTTTTTTTTTGCATTTTGTTCTGTTTTTCTTTAAATGTTTTTCAGTGTAAGTTATTTATTCCTTTTTGTTCTTGGTACTGAAGCTCAGGTTTTGCTCTTGTATTTCCAAACTGTCGTCATCGATCACAGAAAATCAAAGGCTTATATATGAACGTATTGAACACTATGTAAAGATCGTCATCATCAACTCAACCAAGGTTTTTAGATGAAGCAGTTTAAAATCTGTCAGTCCCTAAAGATCAGTGTGAAGTTTACATGTTAGCTCCTTTAGCCTCTTCTATAAAGCAGCTGTTTTGTTAATATTAAGTCGTTCATGTGTTGATGTAGCATATTTATAAGATTTCTTTATTTGTACAGCTTTGTCACATTGTCAATAAACCAGCTTTGATAATAATCACACTGTTCACGCACTCGTTCTCTAATGGGTTTTTCTTTTTTACAGTTTATTAATGGAACATTTAAGGAACTGAACTCACTACAAACATCCAGTTGGTCATTTTTACATTAAATCATCATATTTACATTACTGAAACAAAGACAGCTTCTGTGCTGCGTGGCGGCTGTTGTCAGCATGCAGACGCAGCCCTCATGTTTGAAATGAAATGCATTTTTATTTTCACTGTAGCTATGGCGACTGCATTTCAGTTTGGCACCGCCAGGGGTTTCAGAGTAGTAACTAAAAACTACACTACACCGATCTCTGCAGACAGCTCAGAGAAAACCGTTGGTTTTTTGTTTTTCTGACTCAAACTCCAAAATGTTTCTGCAAAGCAAAAGCCAAACTGTCTATCTGCAGGAGCTTGAGCCATCGTTGTATTTACAGGACAAGAGCTTCGTCTTCAGGGCAGATCGGAGGCTACGCTGAGTCGGTATCGGAAAACAGCTAAACCGGACCATGCTACCTGGTTAGCATGCTAACAGCAGAGATAAGAGTTATGAGCTAGCGTTGTAAACCATTCTCATTAAGACTTACTGTCATAAAGAAAACCTCAGTAACTGAAATGAACTGTACTGAAACCTTAGGTGGGAATTTCAAACCACACGTCTGGAATTACAGGCGAGAACATCTGGCCAGAGAGATCAATCCTGTCGGGGTCGAAGCAGGAGCTTTAAGGAGAGGGAATGTTTCATCTGGTCCCGCTGTGGAGTCACGGGTTGAAGTGGACGTCCTGCAGCCGGCTGAAGCAGCGTCCACTCAGAGAGGAGAAAGACGAGAACAAGTCCGTGCTGCCGTCGTACTCGCTGACCTCCCGGTCGACACGGACGACCACCGGCCGTTCGCTGAAGCTGGGCTCCCCGTCCGGCCACCTCAGTCCCAGGTGGTGGCGATGAACCTGGAGGAGGAGGAGGAGGAGGAGACAGAGCAGCTGAGAACCTCCATCCTGCACATCACACATCCTCATCTTCACATGTATTTTATCTAACCAGACGAGTCGTCCCACCTTGATGAGCGTGCCGTCGTTGCAGTGCCAGACGATGCCCTCCACTCGGCCGTCTGGACTCTCCTGGAACCAGGAGCAGAGCTGCTGGAAGTCCACGGGGGGAGGGTTTCTGATCTGAACGCTCCCGTGGGACACCAGGCAGTGGACGGGCTGCTTCTTACTCCCCAGGCCTGTCGCCACAGACACACCTCACTTTATACTCTCAGACTGACACACAGCTTCAGGATTTGACTCCTGGTCATGAACAGCTGATGGTGAAATGATGATCTTTTCTCTTCGGTGCATTCAGGGGTTTAGAGACACGTCTGTAACGCACGCCGTCAGTATGAAGTTGTGAAGGTCATGTGAGAGCTCTTTGCCTCTTGTGTGATGAGAAACCTTTCTATAGGTACATCAGTCAGGCCTGAAGCAGCTGACAACATAACACTGTGTCTCGTTACCGTATGGGTTGGCGTTGACGTTGGTTCCGATGAGCTCCAGCGTTTGCTCCATGAGCTCAGCCAGAGGAACGGCCGCGATCTCCAGCTCGTCTTCGCCGCCGTCAGCGCTGGGCCGGAGAACCAGAGCTTTCCCCGCCTGGTAGTCCACCACAGAGGAGTGCCAGCAGTACTGCTTGTTGTCCTTCTCCACGGGAACCCAGCCTGAGCGTTCACAAGGAGCACGGACAGTTAACACATCATCATCACCATCATCATCATCATCATCATCTACTTCTTCTTCTTCTTTCTTTTTCTAGTTGTTTTTATTTATTTTTCTGAAGGACTGAATGGAAACGTGCGAGCACCTGGGATGTGTCCGTGCTCGTCAGGCAGTGGGCGGCCGTTGTGATGTTTGACCCTGTGAGCCGGGATCCACGTCTCAGGCACCGTCTTAAAATCCTCCTCTACGTTCCACTGGAAACCTGAAAAGGGGACACGTGAAAAAACCCAGTCCAACCAGTCTGAGGACACTCTCACCTGACACGTGGACAGCAGTGGAGTCGGACCTTTACAGCTCCTGTGAGTGTGCTGGTGCTTTTTAAACCTCTTCTCTGCCTGTTTGTTGGGCTTCCTGTCCAGTCGAGCCCACAGGTACGCCTCACCTGCCACCACACACACACACACACACACACACACACACAGAGGAAAAACAAACCCTGGTCATCCAATGAAACAAGCGAGGAGCGGGGAGAACAGATGACTCTTCAACACTCACCTTTATACACCGTGACGTAGCAGCAGGTCCCGTCCAGCTTCTCTGTGGCCAGGGCGCAATCAACACTGGCCTCCAGGGCGATGGGGTTCACCGTGTCCGTGGCAACCACCTGAAATGGCTGAAGATGAAGAGGAGACAGAGAGAAACAGGTCGTTGGTCTGTTATTACACAGAATCAGGCAGGAGGCTGGTGTCACTTCTGTTTCACTGACATGGTTTAAATCACAGCTTCAACAGGAAGCACGTGATTTGTAACGATGTTGTTCATTGATAAGTGACGTAGTGATCAATACACAAACATGTATTTAACGCGTTCACTACAGTGCTGCCACTTTTAACAGTATAAGTTGTTAATCATCGAACTGTACAATGTCGACGTATGATAATACTGAGGGATCAATAACAGGCCGATTGATCGATTATCGACGTGTTTCACTCCGTTATGAGTCAGGACCTTGTCTCTTTATTCATTCTGTACATTTATTCTGACACACGTCAGCGTGTCCGTGTTGGAAATCAAACTGCGTGCATGTGTGTGTTGAGCCATTTGCAGGGTGTCGTGGTCGCGTGCAGGACAGGTAGCGGACAGCGGCTTCCAGATGTTGGGTTCGCCCCCCCCCACCCCCCTCCTGATGTTGCTGACACGGACACACTCACCTGACCCGCTCGTTTTCTCGACTGTTCTTCCTTCACCTCCGTCACGAACACACACGGTATCTTCTGCTGCACGGAGCCCAGACGTCGCATCTTTGTGTCGGCGTTACGTTCGCACCTGCAGCCGCGCGCGCCCGGAAGCGTTGGGTTCTTCTTACAGGTGAAGAAGAGAAGAGGAGGGTTTCTCTTTCTCTCTCTCTTTTTTTTTTTTTTTTTTTTTTAGCGACGCTTCAGCAGCATAGATGCAGGTGAGCTTTCTGGTCACGTGGTCTGCGTCTTCTTCTCTTCTTCATTCCGGTTGTCAAACAGTGAACTGGCTCAGTAGCGCCACGGCTCCTGTGTGGCCATTCGGTATATCTCTATATTGAACGAGGTTAGGTTTATGGATCTATTATCATCCCATTTAATAGATATGATCAACATTAAAGCAAATATTGTCCAGTTCTGGAAACAGATACAATATGTATTGATCTATTTCAAAAGTTCAACTCCTATTCACTTACACAACATACACACGTTTGTTGAGACGTAACGAGGGGAGACAGAGGAAGAGCTTTTCATATCGTCAATATTTACAGTCAGAGTAAAGTCAACACTTAGTGGTGTTTATTAGTTAACACTGTGGCTGCCCCCCCCCCCCCCCCCCCCCAACATAGAAACACCTAGAGCTACTCTAGACACATAGTTTTAATGTCTGGATTCACACACAGTGTGATGTCACTGGAGTACTTCCTGTCTTCATACTCATCATCATCATCCTCATCATCATCTTCCTCAGCTCCATGTTGACCGTGCAGGTCCATCTCACTGTCCACATGCTTCCACATCTCGGTCTCTGTGTCGTCTTTACGTTGCCCCGGCGACCAAAAGGTCAAAATATTCCTTTATTTTTTACACAAGGAGAGAAGAAGTTAAACGGTTTGTGTGACATCAGATTGTTATGAACGGACGTGTCGGTGATTTAAGGAACAGTTATAAAACCAGACTCACAGTCCGTAGTACCACACAGCACCTGCTGCCGCCGCCAGGAGCAGGAGGACGACGCCAAGGACGATGAGCGTGGTGGAAAGAGCTGGGAAATAAAGCAGCAAGGAACATCAGACATTCATGGTCCTAAATAAGCTGTTTACACTTGTACACTTGACTCGACCCTGTCTGTCTGTCTGTCTGTCTGTCTGTCTGTCAGTCAGTCAGTCTGTCTGTCTGTCTGTCTGTCTGTCTGTCAGTCAGTCAGTCTGTCTGTCTGTCTGTCTGAAAAAAGAAGAACACACCTCCTAGAGGAGACCTTGAGGACTTCCCATGCAGCTGCAGCTCTGACACAGACGTAGAAGACGCTGCAGAGACAGACTCCGTGGGTTGACGTATGTACTCTGGTGACGTATGTCTTCTGGTGGAGGAAGTTTTCATATAGCTGCTGGTGGTGGTGGTAGAATGTGTGGTCTGGACGAGGACAGTGGAGTCTGGAGGTGAAGCCGTCGTCCTCTCAGTGGGCTCTGCGCTGGTCGGCCGTGGAGAAGCTGCAGCGCTGGCGGTGGTGGCTGATGATGGTGATGATGTAATCAGAGCTGTGGTTGCCACTGAGGTTTGGGATAGAGGCGTCGGTGCGGGTGGAGAAGATGTGAGTGTGTGAGCAGCTGCAGTTTCCTGTGAGTCTGCAAATGCAAAAGCCACAACACACACTGCATTGACACTGTGGTGGCTGTTTGTTGTTGCTGACGACGACAACTTTTCTGGGCCACCATAGTAACCACCTGATTGTAAATGAGTGCGTAGCAGGAAGTGAATTGTAGGACATAATATTTTACCCAATAAAAACATGACAGATTTGTGCAGATTGAAATGAAAATGAACCTGAGGCGTTGAAGCAGAAAACTCCAAACTCCCTGCCTGGAATCGCTCGCCACGGCACCAACCCGGTTTTCCCCTGACCACACTTTATGTCAGATGTGAGCCGTGGGATGACTGCAACCTGCTCAGCTGTCCAGCCGAATCTGTGGGCAAATAATAAAAGGACTGATGATTTAAGGTGGATCACAGCTTTTTTTTTAAGGCGGAGCTCCACAGATTGAGAAAAAAAACCAGTTGGACAAAGTTTTTTTTGATGCTTCAAGGATCAGGTTCTAACTTTTCTAACTTTGTGGTGATTCTGGACTTAAATATAAGAATATAAATCTATTTCCTTGTTGTTAAATCCATCTGAGAAGTGGAGTTCGACAGGATCTCACACTGTGGCAATTAAACAAAACGAGCAACTGTTTGTCCAGCGCTGTGAGATGTTGACGTGTTTCCTTCCTCCACAGAAGAAAACACACGTTTATGAGTGTGTGATTGTTTTTTTTGTAAATTTGTGACGTTAAACTCTGAAATTCACCTCCTTCACCTCCACCTTGTTTTTTTAACCTCCAGTGACCCCAACACACCGTCGTAAACACATGGGTTCATTGATGAACCAATGAAACTAGATTTAAAAATACTGATATATACGTGTGTGTGTGTGTGTGTGTGTGTGTGTGTGTAGCTGAACAGGTACGTGCTGCACCACAGCAGCCGTCACGTCACACGTGTCGGGTCTTACTTGCACGTCTCCAGTCCCTGATTTAACGCTTGCTGCATCTGCTCTCTGGTCGCTATGGTGACGTTCAGAAATTGACAGGCATCTTTGGCAGAGGTGAAGTTGAAGGTGTAGCTCCCTCCCTCGATGAGCAGGAAGACCCCCGCAGGTCTGTGGCTCTGAGGGACTGTTGCACACACACACACACACATTGTGATATAACCTGTATTTTCACAGGAACCACGAGGATAATAAAACACACACTACCTGCTTTTATATCCTGATTATATTCATGTAATAATCAATATTTTTCACATTTTCTTGATGCTTCTTTGATTTTTTTGGAGGTCAGACATCTACTTTGAACCATAACGGCTCACACACAAGAGTGACTGCAGATGTATCGTGCTTTCAAATGACCTTTAACAGCTCATACAAAAACATATACCACTCACTCATTGCTACATATTTGATTTCTTTTCATATTTTTTACTCAGATGTTTGTATTTTATTCTTCTGTTATGCTTCTAATTGTTACTGTAACATGATAATATCTCCAGCCTGGGATCTAAGAAAGTGCATCTTCATCTTAATCTTCACATAAATGTGTTACCAGAAACAAAGGACTCACCTTGAACGAGTCTGGATTCAGCAGCAGGAGACAAAGCTGCAAACCAAAGCAGCAGAAACAGAGTAAAACACCAAACTCCTGCCATGTTGTGCACCAAAATGTGTTAAAAGTCAAGTGGGCAAAGCTGAAGTGAATGAAGAGGAGAGGGGAAAAAAAAAGAACCAGAGTGATGTGGATAAGAAGAGGAAACAGGAAGAGCAGGTCAAATCTGCCGGACGCCCTGTTAGGAGATAACAGCCACATCCACACACAGGAGCTGGACGTTGACGGCTGCAGCTCTCAGTGCGTTTGATCCAAACAGTTGCAGAT
Source organism: Caranx melampygus (assembly GCA_019059645.1). Classification (NCBI taxonomy): domain Eukaryota; kingdom Metazoa; phylum Chordata; class Actinopteri; order Carangiformes; family Carangidae; genus Caranx; species Caranx melampygus. The sequence goes on from JAFELL010000606.1 coordinate 11,124, forward strand.
ATATACACATACACATACACATGACACTTACAACAGCAGCTTTGTTAACAATAAAAACAAACTGAGGATTTCCAGGAAGTTATTAAAGTGTGACGACAGGAAATATCTTTAAGGACCATAAAGAGCTGCTCCGTCACACTGACACTCAGCTTGTTGTTTCAATGCTTTTCTGGATCAAACCGGAGCCTTTAAAGTCGTTCATACGACGCAACATTCATACGTTCATACCAACCTCTGAAAATAGTTGTTTTCAGAGGTTTAAAGATTTTTCTGCTTCGTCAGCATCTCACTTCCAGAGTGTGTTTGCCCTGACAGGCCGGTCGGAAAGAGGGAAATTTCTCAACATTGTTCCTGCTTCTGTACCTTTTTTTTTCTTAATCTCTTTTTAACAACCTCTCTCTCTCTCTCTCTCTCTTTCTCTCTTCTCCTGTTTTCTTTATAAAGTTGTTGTTGTTCTTTAATATAATGTATCTGCAGTCTACAGTGTTGCCTATAAGAAGTCAGTGGCTCAGTCCTCGTCCTCCGTCCGTCCGTCCAGAGGAATAAACAGACTCATCCGTCTCCCGGCTGCTGCTGAACCTCTGACCTCCACAACACTGAGGCCACATTCACTGAAAACCACCTACACTCACGTGTGCTTTGCTTTGTTCACGCTGCCTCGACTTTACTCTTCACATATGATCTTCTTTTTTTATATCAGACTTGTTGAATCCTGACAAGAGGAAAAGTGTCAGTGGTCTCCATCTGAGCCCATCAGCTAATGTGGATCCTGAAAATAAACAAATATTACACCAGCAAAGTAAGGAAACACCCTGAGGCAGGGACTCGATTAGCCTCCATGAAAGTTGTTGGGCTCCATGACATTACCCCAAAGTTCCTGCAGTGGAAATGGGGGCTGAAGAGTTAGTTGAGGCTGACAGTAAGCACCAGAGGAAATAAAGAGTCCCCAGCACTGCTTCACTTGCTTCAGGCCTGAGACTCAGAGATCAGACTGAAGACCACAGGGTTCAAAAGCACTTTATTCACACTTTGATTTTCAGTACAGGCAGGTACACAACAAGAGGTCAAATCTGACACAACAAGAGGTCAAATCAGACACAACAAGAGGTCAAATCTGACACAACAAGAGGTCAAATCTGACACAACAAGAGGTCAAATCAGACACAACAAGAGGTCAAATCTGACACAACAAGAGGTCAAATCTGACACAACAAGAGGTCAAATCAGACACAACAAGAGGTCAGGCATGGGAACAGGAAGAGAGTGTGGAATAAGGAACTGGAGCTAACTGGATGATTCAGAAGTCGAAACAAGTGTGGCTGAGAAACTTCACAGGAAGTGGGTGTGGAACAAGGATAAGACAGAAGTTAACAAAATAAAACAGGAAGTGAATGAGTTCAGAAAGTGTGCGTAACAGTTAGCTGGAGTTGTGGTCATCACAGTGGCTGGTGTGGGTGGAGCTGCAGTGAGGGTGTGAAGAGTTTTCTGTGAATCTGCAAGAGGTGGAAAATAAACAGGTTTATATTTGCATCCAGTTTTATTGACGTTATTATTACGGTGGCTCAAAAGGTGTCAACACAAATTATGCATTGCTGTTGTAGTTTTTGTGCTGCCCTGGGCCACCGTAGTTTTAACACCTACTGTAGATGATCAACATGATGAAAGGAGACAGTAAAGTTTTCTGCTCTGCTCACATAAGTATTAAATTTGAATCTTTTAAAACATGAAATAAAGAGCACCTGAGGCGTCGAAGCAGAAAACACCAAACTCTGTATCTAGACTCGTAAACCACGTCACCACTCCGGTTTTACCCGCTCCACACATATTTTCAGGTTTGAGCCGTGGGACGACTGCAACCGCCTCGGCTATCCAGCCGTATCTGTTGTGAAATAATAAAGGGTTGATTGTGAAAACGAAGGAGTGATGCTTTAAAGGTGACGATCACACCCATTTTAACACATCTGGAAGGAAACCATCGCATGTGTTGGGCCTTACTTGCACGTCTCCAGTCCCTGATTTAACGCTTGCTGCACCTGCTCTCCGGTCGCTATGGTGCTGTCCAGAGATTGGCAGGCATCTTTGGCAGCGGTGAAGTTCAAGGTGTAATTCCCTTCCTCGATGAGGAGGAAGACCCCCGCAGGTCTGTTGTCCTCAGGGACTGTAGACACACACATGGATCTTATTCTTATGTTCAAAGTGTTACGTCCTCAAAAAGTCCTTTGATTTTCTATCATCAGTATATACTGTGATATAAACTGTATATTTTACAGGTACAGTAAAGAGGAACATTACACCGAGTGTGCAGATTTGTTTGAAAAGGAAACTAACATCTTACCTTGAATGAACTTGGATTCAGCAGCAGGAGACAAAGCTGCAAACCAAAGCAGCAGAAACGGAGTAAAACACCAAACTCCTGCCATGTTGTGCACCAAAATGTGTTAAAAATCAAGTGGGCAAAGCTGAAATTAAATGAAGAGGAGAAGGGGAAAACCAGAGTGATGTGGATAAGAAGAGGAAACAGGAAGAGCAGGTCAAATCTGCCGGACGCCCTGTTAGGAGATAACAGCCACATCCACACACAGGAGCTGGACGTTGACGGCTGCAGCTCTCAGTGCGTTTGATCCAAACAGTTGCAGATATATACACATACACATACACATACACATGACACTTAGAACAGCAGCTTCGTTAACAATAAAAACAAACTGAGGATTTCCAGGAATTTATTTAAGTGTGACGACAGGAATTATCTTTAAGGACCTTAAAGAGCTGCTCCGTCACACTCACACTCAGCCTGTTGTTTCAATGCTTTTCTGGATCAAACCGGAGCCTTTAAAGTCGTTCATACGACGCAGCATTCATACGTTCATACGAACCTCTGAAAATAGTTGTTTTCAGAGGTTTAAAGATTTTTCTGCTTCGTCAGCATCTCACTTCCAGAGTGTGTTTGCCCTGACAGGCCGGTCGGAAAGAGGGAAATTTCTCAACATTGTTCCTGCTTCTGTACCTTTTTTTTTCTTAATCTCTTTTTAACAACCTCTCTCTCTCTCTCTCTCTCTTTCTCTCTCCTCCTGTTTTCTTTATCCAGTTGTTGTTGTTCTTTAATATAATGTATCTGCAGTCTACAGTGTCGCCTATAAGAAGTCAGTGGCTCAGTCCTCGTCCTCCGTCCGTCCGTCCAGAGGAATAAACAGACTCATCCGTCTCCCTGCTGCTGCTGAACCTCTGACCTCCACAACACTGAGGTCACATTCACTGAAAACCACCTACACTCACGTGTGCTTTGCTTTGTTCACGCTGCCTCGACTTTACTCTTCACATATGATCTTCTTTTTTTATATCAGACTTGTTGAATCCTGACAAGAGGAAAAGTGTCAGTGGTCTCCATCTGAGCCCATCAGCTAATGTGGATCCTGAAAATAAACAAATATTACACCAGCAAAGTAAGGAAACACCCTGAGGCAGGGACTCGATTAGCCTCCATGAAAGTTGTTGGGCTCCATGACATTACCCCAAAGTTCCTGCAGTGGAAACGGGGGCTGAAGAGGCAGCTGAGGCTGACAGTAAGCACCAGAGGAAATAAAGAGTCCCCAGCACTGCTTCACTTGCTTCAGGCCTGAGACTCAGAGATCAGACTGAAGACCACAGGGTTCAAAAGCACTTTATTCACACTTTGATTTTCAGTACAGGCAGGTACACAACAAGAGGTCAAATCAGACACAACAAGAGGTCAAATCAGACACAACAAGAGGTCAAATCTGACACAACAAGAGGTCAAATCAGACACAACAAGGTGGTCAGACATGGGAACAGGAAGAGAGTGTGGAACCGAGGAACCTGGACTATAAGGTGAGTATGAGACACGTATGTGTGCATGTGTGTGTGTGTGTGTGTGTGCTAACTGGATGATTCAGAAGTCGAAACAAGTGTGGCTGAGAAACTTCACAGGAAGTGGGCGTGGAACAAAGATAAGACAGAAGTTAACAAAATAAAACAGGAAGTGAATGAGTTCAGAAAGTGTGCGTAACAGTTAGCTGGAGTTGTGGTCATCACAGTGGCTGGTGTGGGCGGAGCTGCAGTGAGGGTGTGAAGAGTTTTCTGTGAATCTGCAAGAGGTGGAAAATAAACAGGTTTATATTTGCATCCAGTTTTATTGACGTTATTATTACGGTGGCTCAAAAGGTGTCAACACAAATTATGCATTGCTGTTGTAGTTTTTGTGCTGCCCTGGGCCACCGTAGTTTTAACACCTGCTGTAGATGATCAACATGATGAAAGGAGACAGTAAAGTTTTCTGCTCTGCTCACATAAGTATTAAATTTGAATCTTTTAAAACATGAAATAAAGAGCACCTGAGGCGTCGAAGCAGAAAACACCAAACTCTGTATCTAGCCTCGCTGACCACGTCACCACTCCAGTTTTATCCGCTCCACACTTTTTGTCAGGTTTGAGCCGTGGGACGACTGCAACCGCCTCGGCTATCCAGCCGTATCTGTTGTGAAATAAAAAGGGTTGATTGTGAAAACGAAGGAGTGATGCTTTAAAGGTGACGATCACACCCATTTTAACACATCTGGAAGGAAACCGTCACATGTGTTGGGCCTTACTTGCACGTCTCCAGTCCCTGATTTAACGCTTGCTGCACCTGCTCTCTGGTCGCTATGGTGCTGCCCAGAGATTGGCAGGCATCTTTGGCAGCGGTGAAGTTCAAGGTGTAATTCCCTTCCTCGATGAGGAGGAAGATCCCTGCAGGTCTGTTGTCCTCAGGGACTGTAGACACACACATGGATCTTATTCTTATGTTCAAAGTGTTACATCCTCGAAAAGTCCTTTGATTTTCTATCATCAGTATATACTGTGATATAAACTGTATATTTTACAGGTACAGTAAAGAGGAACATTACACCGAGTGTGCAGATTTGTTTGAAAAGGAAACTAACATCTTACCTTGAATGAACTCGGATTCAGCAGCAGGAGACAAAGCTGCAAACCAAAGCAGCAGAAACTGAGTAAAACACCAAACTCCTGCCATGTTGTAGATAAAAACATGCATCAAGAGCCGTGGCTGAAGCCGAACAACAAAATAAAGTGAAAGCAGAGAATAAAAAAGTCTCTGAAGCAATGTGATGTAGAAGAGGAAACAGGAAGTGCAGGTTAAAATTGCTTCCACGCCCTGTTTGCAGAAAACAGACACACACACATCTTAGAGTGTTTGATCCAAACAATTACAGAGAGAAACACGACTCGCAAAAAGTTAAGGACATTTGACTTCTGGGTGAAACTGATGTAAGATGTAAAAACCTGATGCTACAGTGATGTTATGTCATGACAGTGGGACATTTCAGTAAAAGTATAGAGAACAGTCATTTCTTCATCTCCAACAATGTCTTGAAACCAAAGCTAACGACAGTGTAGAGGTTCACCATAACAGAATATGTCTTTGTGTCAATAAGTTCTCATGTGACCAGAGGACGTCCACTCCTCTGTCTATCTGTGTCCTGAGCTCAGTGGACACAACATCCCATCGTCTGAAGCCTCCACATGTCCCAGGTGCTGTTGATGGACTGTTACACAGGTGTGGTCTTGGTCTCATGATGAACAGGACTGTTTCAATACAAACTGTCACTGAACCAGAACATGTGGTGGTGGATTCATGGATCAGACACTTTGTTGTTGTTGTTGTTGCTGTTGTTGTGATGTTTGTGGTTCATCGGCTTGTTAGAGAGCAGCATGCGATGTTATATCAGATGGTCTCATGTCACTCAAACATGGCAAAGTCACTTGATCGACCAATCAAATCCATCCAAGTTTTACATGTTAAGTGTCTGTACATGGAGATGGCAGCTACATAAGGCAAAAACAGTGTGACATGATGCGCAGTTGAAAACTTTCTAGTCTGGGTGGGTTAAACTTTGCTCTTGGTGCTGACACATAACCACAACATGGTGTGAAGCCTGACAGGAAACCAGGCCACAGGAACATGACTAACACAGTCTGTTCACCACAGCAACGAAGATCAGATCAGTGACCTGAGTTTTCTTGCTCCTGACCCTACGTTCATGTTGTGAATATGAACAGCTCCCTCTGCTCTGGTCCTTAAATAAACCCACATGTTTCAAACGTCTGTAGAAACACCTGAGGAAGCGAATTACAGAAGTGAACAGTGAAAGCTATCCTCAGTCAGTCTGACGTCAGGTTTGTTTTGACCTCTGCTGTCAATCACTCAGGATTAACAAACAGGTAACAACTTCCACAGAGCTGCAGCGGCTTATCTGATGCTGTCAATCAATATACATTGATAAAATATATATATATATAAAAAGATCAGTGTAAAATCTGTTTTATGTTATTGAGTTTTTCCTTTTTGTGAAATGTTTGATTTTGAAACGTCAGTGAGTCAATGTGGGGGTTTTTCTGATGTGCCCATGCATATGACCTCCAAAATGTCCCTGTGTTTCGTTATGCAATCAAAACTGCACATTTCAGTAGAAACAGTCAACTTCCTGTTCGTTTCCATGGCTCCCAGAGACTGTGTTTGACCTTACAGGCCACTGTGCAGACGTAATTACAGTCATTTTATCATCCCTCGCTGACAGGGAGGAGGATGGTCGACATGACCTACTTCCCCGACTCGGTCAATATCATGTGTGTGTGTTTGACAGTCGTGTACAGCAGCCTGTAAGGGATACAGCACTGTAACACAGATAAGAAGCTGCAGGAGAAGCTGATTGGTTGCACCTCCCCACCCAAGATCAGTGTGAGTCTGGGGAGGAAGGAAACGTTTAAAAGTGTGAAAATGCTCCTTCACACAGGAAGTCGTCCTCAGGGAGAACACAGGGTTGTAATTGAAAGAGTTTTGTCTCTGAGGCCTGAAGACAGAATCAGCTGAGTTATTCTCCCTAAACGTCCTGATTTGACCATTTGCCACTGTTAATATGCCACGTTAGGAACAGTTCCACCTTCACCTTTACCTGAGGAGACGAGCGACTGATGAACCCAAGTGGCACTTCAAGAAAATGACATATTTGCAAATGTTGCATGGTGTGAGTGTCTCTTTGAAGACCACAGGCGTCCTCCTTACCTGCACACAGAGACTGTTTTCTGTCCTATCACGTTACCTCATGAATAATCAATCATGACAGGATCCATCCCGTGAACTCGACATGAAACTGAGAACTTCATTCATTCAAACTTGTTGGCCGATGTCCTGACCACGCGCTGGAAGCCACACATCTTCCCTCGGAGCATCAACGCTGCAAGTTAAAACCCTGAAATGTCACTCAGAGCCAGATCCCACACGGACCTGCAGACGGCTGGGACGGCGGCAGCGGCGTCCTCTCTGGACGACAGCTTCTACAAGTCGTTCTCCATGAGCAGCAGCAACGTGGGCAGAGGTGGCCGCTTTGGGAACGGGGCGAGAGAAGAGGTCAAAGGTCTCTGCAGGCCGAGCAGGAGGCCCGTCCGGATAGTGAGGCCGGTCAGCGCCGTCAACTCCAACGGCTCCTTCCTCCAGATCAACCACCTGCAGGGAGAACTAGTCCGCAAGAGGAAGGTGAGGAGGAGGAGGAGGAGGAGGGGGAGAAAAGGAGAGGGGCATCAGACTTCAGGCTGTTGATGCATCCAAACAGATTCAGTTCACTTTAATAAGAACCTGGAGGTTTGACGTCTTAACATTATACTCTCAGATACGACTCTCTGACAGTCGTATCTGAAATATAAACGACACTGTGATGGCTGGAGGCTGGGCCGCTGCTGTGCAGGTTGTTGAAAGGCTTTTATTGTGAAAACTCCTTGAATGATAAGCAGCCATTAAGATCAACTGGGGCACATCTCAGTCTGAACTGACCTTACTAAGTCTTTAAGTGTTAAAGTGTACCACCTATGACATTTCTACTGGGGCTCATGTCCCAGTGAAAGGGGTCTGGTGACGCCCCTGCAGAGAGAAAATTAAAATAGGTTTATTTCATATTTCTTCTGAATATCATGAACATGAACATGAGACTTGATGTTGTTGTCTGAGCGTCGTCTTCACTGCTGAGAGTGAGGAGCAGGTTGCATGTAATTAAAGACACATAGAGTCACTAAAGAGTCAAGAAATATTCTTAAATATTTTAAATCAAAAAGAAAAAGTCCTGCAGGTGCTCTGTGGCTGACTGCTTAAGTGATCGCTGGATCGAATCCCAACTGCGCTGTGTGTCTCTTTCCCCACTTTCCTGTCTCTCTTCACTGTTAAAGGCAAAAATGTCCAAGAAATACTTTTAAAAACAATAAAACTGACCTGTAAATCACAAACGTCCTCACAGTGTTGAGTAAAAATGTAAACACTGAACATCCACAGCTCCTTTGGGCCTCCAGCTGCTCGGTGAAGAAGATCACTTGACAGAGATGAAAGTTCAGACCACCTACTAAATGGACCTCATGGTGAGATTATTCTCTGAGCCACAGATCCAGAGTCTAAACTCATCATGAAAAGCAAACATCAAACTCAAACAGTGATGATGTTAAGAGTCTAAATGTTCTGTAACTTCAGATCTTTGATGGTTCAGATGAGTCCTTTTTTTGCTCTGATGTTACAGATGAGTTTTATTTCAAAGCTCTGTGGATCCAGACGAGTCGTTCTTCACGTCTCCAGACTTTATAAGCTTCTTTTTTTTTTTTGTCCTTTAATCAGTCATTTCAGGCTCCTCAGGTTGTTCCCACCACACCACACGTCACTGATAATGTTGCTGATGTTTCCCCAGGAATGTGAGGATCTGAAGAAAGAAAACAAGTTCTTATCAAATGAGATCCACATGGAGCGGATCATGATGCGCACGGAGAACGAGCTGACCATGAGGAACCTCAGGAACCTGAACCAGGAGCTGCAGGCGCAAGTCAAAGAGGTGCGTTCAAGAGCTGGACAAGGTTTATAAACAGCACATCATTCACAAGAAATAAGAAAAAGGAGGCCTCCACACAGAAAACCACCTGAGCACATCTGTCCTCGTCTGTCCTCACATCAGTTTGACAGTCTGAAACCTACTGCAGTGGATGTAGTGATATGACCCAGTACAGTAAACTGGAGATTATGAATCATCTTCATGGCCTCCACATGTAAAAAAAAAACAAAAAACATAAAGAAACATTTTATACAACAATCACATTAAATCATCGGATACTGGTGTTGTATTAACTCAGCTCAGGTCTTTTTCTGGCTGCTGTGAAACATTATTAATGTCTTTCTGTTGTTCCTCCTGCCCTTTATTGTTAAAACGAGGTCAAATAACAAGATCATGTTTTGTGACCTTTGACCTCCTCCAAAGTGTTGATGTGTTTTTGTCCTTTTTTCTGCTTCGTTTTCACCTTTAATAAGTGATTTTGGTCTCAGATGAAGCCGACTCTCCATCACATCATGCCTTCTTCTTAGCTGTGGATTAAATAATCGAACGTGATAATGAGACTCTGTGACACTTTCTCTGTCCAGCTCCACACTCATACAAACTTACACATACAGTGATGTTTATGTGGCAAATCTGTGGACTGACCCTTTAATAGTACGTGTTATAACGATGTACTGATTCTCAGATTGCCTCCAGTCTGATGTTGTCTTTAATGTAAAAAAGCAGCTTCAAGTCAAGTCACACAAACACAGTGTCAGTGTCACTGACTCTTATTCTTCAGCTGAGAGCCTGGAGTTGTGTTACATCTGCAGACAAAGGAGCCGTCTACTGTTTCCTGACCGACTATCCCACCTCTGTCTCTCTCTCTCTCCTCAGCTGAAGCAGAAGCTGTACCAGAGCCAGCAGAGGGCGACACTGTGTTCCCGGGCTGCAGAGGAGGCCGAGGAGTCGAGGGGGGAGGCGGAGAAGAGCAGGGCCCTGGCTGAGGCCCGGGCCCTCGGGTGTCAGCAGCACAAAGAGGCAGCTGAGGCTGACAGGGGCCGCCTGAGTGAGGAGCTGCAGCAGCTTAGGAAAGAGGTGCACACACACACACACAGATACTGTCAACTGATCTGCATAGTCAAGTAAACAACTTATTAGCAACAGAGAGGTGATGATTAGAGTCTGATCATTCAGTGTAACCATTAGACAGCATGTGATGTCATGTCACAGAGAGCGCCCTCTCTCTGTTACTGTTAGCATTATCCCTAAATCACTGACGGAATAAACGGGATACAACTCAGTTTATCATTCTGGCTTTTTCCCATTGCAGCACACTGACGTGCAGCTTCTACTGGCACAAACGGAGAAGAACTATTTTGAAACCAAGCTGAAGCTGGACCGGGTGTCCGGAGAGAAACAGGCCCTGCTGCAGGAGAACAGGAGCCTGGAGTCGGACAGAGATGACCTCCGACACAAGCTGAGACAAGTCACACAGGAAAATGTCCAACTCAAAGACAGGTGAGTTTGTCTCTTCAGTAAACGGGGAAAAGTGAGGTTTGTGGCATTAAAGGAGAGGGATCAGAAAGAGATATTATAGATCTGCTTTATTTCTGTAATTTTAAAGAATAAAATGTAATTTGGTGCCATTTGAACCTCAATAGATCAGAAACATGGTCATGGTGAGCAGAAACAAAAATATCATTCAGAATGACTACAACATCTCAGATGATGGACTGACTTTAGATCCTAAGGTCCTGATAGATTCCTCTGTGTTAAAGCTGCATTGATCTTTACATTTTCAGGCCACTAGGGGGCAGAAAAACACAATTTCGTGCTCACAGGTTGACACATTACCTGTTGAACAGTCGCAGAGAAGTGTGCTGAGGTTTGAAGGAAAGACAAAACAATGTGTTTTCAGGAAAAACAACCACTGAAGCCGTGTGAAGGAAAGTGATGTGGACCAAGGATGGAGCCCTGGTGGATGCCAGATTCAGCATCTATAAAAATAAACAAAGTGGTCAAAAAATGAAAATAAACAACAATAACAGTTCATTTTTTGCTGCATATTTCTCACAGCACTGTGCTCAGCTGATAGCAGATAAGCTGTGTGTCCAGTATCACTTGCGTCTTAAAGAAGGGAAACAAGTACAATGAGCAGCGTCAGAGGAAGGACATGTTCATAGTCTCCTATGTCTTGTCTAACGTGCAGAAGAGGCTGAGGCCTGATTATGGCCCCTTATCAACAAACAAGTCAGTATGAACCCAGTCTGTCCTCAGGATACTTTAAGTAAAACTGATCTTTTACATCAGTCGGGGGAGAAAAGTGATGACAAATCTAGGGGCCCACAGCTCAGCAGGGTCCACAAACTGTACTAGCTAACATAGCACAGACAAAGAGAGTAAGATTATATAAAGTCCTGCAGTCATGTCTTGAGAACTAGAGCAAATGTGGGGACATCGTCTCAAAATGCCGGACATGGGACAAGGGCAAGGTTCCTACCCTCACCTATGGTCATGAACTCCGGGTCATGACTGAAAGAACGAGATCCTGGATACAAGCGGCTGAAATGAGTTTCCTCAGCAGGAGGAACAGCTCAGAGTAGAGCCGCTGCTCCTCCACATCGAGCCACATCGAGATGCCCGAGCCAGTTGAGGTGGCTCGGGCATCTGTACCAGATGCCCCCTGGGCACCTCCCTCGGGAGGTGTTCCGGGCATGTCCCACTGGAAGGAGGCCCCGGGGAAGACCCAGGACACGCTGGAGTGACTATGTCACCTGGCTGGCCTGGGAACGCCTTGGGGTCCCACCGGAAGAGCTGGAGGAAGTGTCTGGGGAGAGGGAAGTCTGGGGGTCCCTGCTCAGGCTGCTGCCCCCACGACCCGGCCCCGGATAAGCGGAGGAAGATGGATGGATGGATGGATGGATGGATGGATGGATGGATGGATGGATGGGACAAGGAATGAAAATGCTGTGAAGTCCCACACAAAGCTGAACACCCTGTTACCTCAGCCATGAACAGGATTTGAACCCCCAGCCTCTCAATCCAAAGTCAATGGCCCCATCCCCCCTGAGAGTGGCAGAGACCACTCGGCCCGGGGCTCGGCCTATAGAGCTGAAGCCTTCCTCACCTCTTCTGACACACACACACAAATGTGAACATTGTCTTTATCAAGAGTTATTTCAGCCTGTTGTTTTGTCAGGGCTTCCATACTATAATCTGCGTGGGAAAGGACAGAGGAGCTGGAGGGAAAGTAGATGAGATGAGGGACTGAAAAAAGACAGAAGAAGCTGCGTGATGCATTCCTGCGGCAAGGCCAAACAATCCTGTCGTCCACACGTCTTTCCTCTCGTCCGCAGCTTTGAGAAACAAAGATGAAAGTGATGAAGTTTCACTCATCACAGGGTGGTTTGTCTTCTCACTCACTTCAAAATAAAACCTCATTCAATCTCACTCCTTCACCCTCGTGTTGACTTGTGCAGCGGTGGTCCCTGGGTGATTCTTCAGAGGGAAACACCTGGATCCAGATGTGCTCAGTTAGTGCAGATTTATCCAAACACATTAGGACCTACATGTGAAACAACAGCCTTCGTTTCTCATCTTTAAAAGCTTGTTCCTTTGATTTATTTGCTGATAATTGGTGTGTTTTTTTACTCTGCATGAAAGACTAGATTGAGTATGCTATGATTATGCTCATTGTCGACGTGGGATCAGAATCATTTCAGAGATGTCTGGGGATGTCATTCTAGTGTTTCTGATCTGTACAGTGAGATGAATACGAGGCGTAGGGCGATGGCTTCGGAGGACCAGAGCAAAAAGGCCCATCAGGCTCAGCGGGAGGCTGAGGCCGAGCGGCGCCTGGCCGAGAAGGAGAGGCAGGAGAGGACGGCCGAGTGCCTCAGCTGGAGGGAGAAGCACCAGGAGCTGGCCGACAGGTTCAGAGCTCAGGAGGACCTGAAGGCTCTGAGGCAGAACAAAGCAGTAAGAACAGGGCGAGGGGGGCTTCACTGTCATGGACGGTTCTTCAGCTTCTTTTAGTGTGGACTTTTGATAAATACACTGGAACTGAAACTAAAAATGTTGTTTTGTATTTTCCAACAGTGTCAGGCCAACATCAAGAGCTACTTCCTGTGCATGACAGAGAGCGATCAGAGGGTGAAAATCCTCAAAAATCAAGATGGCAGCCCGAGAAATTTTACGGTGAGATGCTCCTAAACCGAAATCTACCAATGTGTCCTGAGACTGGTCAGTGTCTACTCGTGAGGTCACTTCCTGTTGTATGTCATGTGATTGTGTTCAGGAGGGAGATCCTGTGTTTATCTCCACACCAGAGTCCAGTCCTGAGGAGCTGGAGAGGAGCTCATCCAGGTGAACAACAAAAAAAAGAAAGGCCCAGGGCAGCAGGTGCTGTGAGTCCTGTGGCCACCTGGGGGCGCCACACACAGTGAAATATTTCATTTAAGTAGCTCTCCAATAGATTTTACTGCAAATATTAACACTACCACTAAGACACAAATGGAGATGATAGAATACAAAAGTCATATGAACAAATTTTGGGATGAAAAGTTCATTTAAAGGAAGTTATGAATCATTTTTCATTTTAAATCTGACTACAATTTGAACTGTGTTTCCTCAGGACCATGCTCAGGGTCTCTGCCCCACACACAGGCCGGGACCTGGGACCCACTCACTTTGACGACCTGCCTGCCTTCGGAGGGGATCGACCCGACTCAGCTCCTCCGCGCAGGAGCAGGAAGGTGGTGGAATATTTCTGGATCCCCACAGACCAGGAGTGATCCTGCATGCTCTTCAGCAAGGCATCGAGGAGCTGCTGACTGAGACGGAGAGCAAAGGCCATGACATTTTAAGAAAAGAAAGAGGGAAAAGAAGAGTTTAAATCTTTGAGAAAAAGTTGCAAATAAAGGTGAAAAATACTGTTGGTGCTCATGTACTGGACTTTATTGACATTAAAGCAATAGAGGTGCACAATAATTATGAATACCTTACAATATGATCCAAATCCATTGCCTTATACATAAACATGGCTTGTGAGCACGATTCTTCTTGGGTAAAACTTCATGTTGATAATTTTTAGCTGTTAGACTTATTGTAATGAGAAGAGGAGGGGAGAGAGGGGGGCAATTAAATTCATCTAAAAGAAAAGATCTACTTTCATTTTTAGCCAATTTAAGAAAAACATTAAAAAAATTTTACTTGAATTAAAAAACAAAACATCGACTTCTGTGTGAGTGTGAAAATCGCTTTAGCAGGTAAATTCAATTAATTAAAAACAAACTCTTTTTCCTTTCTTTTGCGTTCTTAAATATTAATACTTGTAAACCACGTGAAGCTTCATAGGAAATGTCTGCTTCAATACATTTATTGTGCAATCAGGCCAGGACCAAATCAAATACTTCAGCATCTGCTTGGACTCGAGGGTTGTCTTATTAGAATTCATTATCCAAGCACAAGGAGAAAAAAAAAAAAACAAAAGAACAAAAGCCCATCTAACTAAGAGGTAGAAACACAGGCAACTTTGAAACGTTACGGCGGCACACCATTGATTACAGTTTAAAATGTTGTAACATTTGGAGGATAAGTATTGCAACCACTCAATGTAATAAAAGACAACAAAGGGGAGGAGGGGGGCAGATAAAAGGGGAGGTGGGCAATCACAAAAAAAAGGAAGATGCTCATCAGTGACTATGAAGAGCACTTTTATTTAAAATAAAAAACAAAAACAGGTTTTTAGTAAGCACACACCTTAATTCATCATGAAATGTTTTGCCAGCTCACGCTTCACTCTCACTTCAGTGTGGCCCCCTCCACGTCAATTAGACTTTTCAACCAGCGGCGGCTCAACAGCGCCGACTGCTGAGGATTTTTCACTCTGTAGCCTGACTGCTGATTTCACATCCCCTCTGCTGTGTTTAAGCATCACGTGTGTGTATGTGTGTGTGTGTGTGTGATGAGAGAGGGGATCCAGGCCGGGCCCCTACAGAAGATCACAAAAAGCAGATCACTGACAAGACCTGTTGTTATTAACTTGTCTTATATATATTTTTTTTAACTAGCGATTAGTGAAGCTCGCCACTAACTTGACTTAATTCATGGGGAAATTCATGGGGAGGAATCTAAACATCCTTAAATAAACAGGTTTCCTATCTGGGGGGGAGGGGCGAAGTAGAAACAGAATTGGGGAGGAAAACTGAGTGGAAATGAAAAAACATGCAATAACAAAAAAAAAAAAAAAAAAGTTACAAACCTAACAATCAGAGCAAAAAGAAAAAAAACACACAACAACAACACATGGTTGAGCCACTCCAGACTTCATGTAGCTGATCAGGACACAGATCCAAAATCAAACATCCATTTAGGCAACAGATCAAAACGATGCTCCTCAGCCTATCATCATGGTGCGGGTGGTAACACATGAGGCCCTACAGGTACAAGCTTTTTTCGGTTTTATATATTTGCGAGACAGAAGCAGCTGAGTGCCACGTGGTAGTGGTTAAATTAAGCATGGAGGAGTTTAATAAAAGGAAAGGCGAGTGTAGTAATAAAGATAAGGTCATTCTTCTACACCATGATGCTTCGGCCTCCGTCCCTCAATCTGCTTCGTCCTCAGACTCCTCCTCCTCCGCCGTCTCCAGCCAGGTGAGCCACTGGTTGACCTGGTGGTGGATTTACAAAAAAAAAGAGGATTTGCGTTCATTTCCGTCAGTCTAGAACAAGATGAAATGGAAAGCCTGAGTGTGACGGCGTTGCTGTACCTGGAATAAAGCTTTTCCTTTTCCAGGGAATTCTTGGGTAATGTCTTCTTTCCATGCGAGGAAGGCTTCTTCTTCAATGATCTCCATGTCGTAGAAGTTGACAAAGTAGCGCAGCAGCATGCCTGAGGGCGCACAGCGTGGAGAACAGCATTAATGAACGGTCCCAGCAACAACATAAAAACCTAAATATTGTTACACACGTGGTCAAAAACAGCACAAGTGTCTGGCTTTAGAGACAGCACAGTTGGTGATGGTGGAGTTTTACTGACTGCTGCTCCCTGGTGGACAAACTGTGCAATAAGACTGTGTCCAAAAGTCTCATTTCTTACACCAAGCCTTAATGGTTTAGCTGTGTGTGTGTGTGTGTGTGTGTGTGTGTGTGTGTGTGTGTGTGTGTGTGTGTGTGTGTGTGTGTGTGTGTGGGGGGGGGGGGGGGGGGGGGGGGCTGTACCTTTAGGGAACCCGCTGGCGTTGCAGTGCACCTGCAGGGCGTACAGGGCGCTGACCTGCAGCTCGGTATGGTCGTGCAGGAACTTCTGCATGACGGGCTTGAAGGCCAGCAGCAGCTGTTTCTCCTGCTCCAGCTGCTCTTTGGAGGGGGCCGCCAGCTGCTCGTCGCCCTCCGCCATGCACAGCTCCTGGGAGATGTACTGGAGGAAACTGGGAAAAGACCAGAGAGCGTGCGTTATGTTACAACACAGGCTCTTGTGGTTAGTGATTTGTACTGACTGAACTAAGACCTAATCTGCCTGATCTTCACTTGCTTTTCCTGTATGAAACTTTTCTATTTGTCTATATTTAATATCTCTGTGATCTTTATACATCTGAGTTTTGAACTGTGTATTGAGCCTGAAAAGAAAAATCTGAAAATGCTAGGTGCTCCAATTGATCATGATTTTCATTTAAAATGATCAGATTTCATTCTTCTAGTCACTGATCACATAAAAACAGATCAGATCTGGTGTCTGCAGCTCAGTGAAACACTGTGGAGCAAAGTCCTGTCTCTGAACTTATTCAATGTAACGATGCACAATCAGCCACTAAAACACATCAGCTGTGTGGAGCTTGTGGTGGTGGTGTTATAATTACCTAGTCATGAGGATGTTGACAAAGCCTTTATCGGTGTGGAGCTTGGGAGAGATGTTGTCTTTAATCCACTTGTAGATGGACTGTGGAGAGGGGTCTGCCTTTATCTGCTTCAGCAGCTCCTTCTCCAGCTTCAGCAGCGGGAACAGGAAGCTCAGGCCCTTCCCCTCCAGGATCTCCAGCATGCGGTCCTTGTTCTGATCGATTTCTGCCAATCACACAGGGAAGGTGTCACAGTGCTGATAACAGTGAGAACAGGTGGGGCTCTGATAGAAAGGCAGAGGATCGGGGGAGGAGGAGGGGGGGGCGTACCTGGGAGCATCTTCTGCATGTTGACCTTGCTCTGCTGGAAGAGGTCGGTCAGCCACTCCCGGTCCTTCAGCTTGGCCGTCTGTTGCAGGCAGAGCAGGAAGAGTGGGAAGTGGGTGCCGTTCTCCAGGGGGTGAGCCAGCTCCGCCACGCTCACCAGCTCTGCGATGACGGCCCGCGCCGCAAACTGGGCCAAGTAGGACTTCACCAGGGGCACGTCCAGCTCGATCTTAGGGCACTGGTCTAGGACGTTGAGGAAAGCCTGCAGGTACAGGGGGGTGGGGGTGGGGGGGATGTCAAGAGCATGAATAATGATGTAGCTCATCAGTGGGAAAATGTGTCATCAATAATTAACAGCAGCCTCTGAGGGTAATTCATCACAATTTGGAAATGTCAGAATTTAACAGCGAGATGAGTTTGTTTCCGTTTTTCCCTGAAGTCACATTTACAAACAGATGCTTTTAGTCCCCTAGGCAACCAGTGATGTAGCTGTACTGTATAGCTTTTTATCTTGTCAGGCTTTTATTTTGAAAAGTTTTGTGCCACAGATTTTGCTTTTATTTAACTTTTCATTGGTTCGTGTCTTTTTTCCACTGTTTTCTCTTTGTTTTGTGTGTTTTGCTATATAAATAAAGTTTATTATCATTAACAGGAGTACATGCTGCTTGTGCACACTGCACACCTGCATGAAGTTCTCTCCAGTGATGAGGCCCTCGGTGCGAAGTGTGTGGATCAGAGTGCTGGCGTGCTCCTTGTCCTCATCGGGACGGTCCAGGGAGCACACGATGATCTTGCTGAGCATCTCTGGCAGGAAGTGTTTGGGGGCCTTCATGTCTCGCACGCCGCTCACAGCTTCAGTCAGGTTCTTACTGTTCAAGTACTCAGTCACGATCGTCTCCTGAAAGAAGGGAGGTCAATCGCACACAGAGACAGAGAGAGAGATGAGCCGGGTCGGACCAAGCGCCAAGAGTCACTCACAGGAAACGAGAACAGGCTCGTGTCAATATTTATGTTCGTCTGTCCCCAGTGTCTCACTGTCAGTGAGCAGGATGTCCCATGATGAACTTTAAGTAAATGTCACAGCAAGTTTGAAATGCTCCACAGGAAGCAGTGCGTTTATGCACGAATTAAGTATTTTGTGGAAATCTTCTGGTGATCGGTCCTGGGACCATTACAAGTTGTTTATGAGGACTTCCTAAATGTGGTCACAGCTCATTAAAAAAAAGAAAACGTAACAGTGGTTTTACCCACCGTCATCTTAAGCAGTTCTTCCTTAGCAGGAGGTGGTTTCTTGTTTGTCTTCTGAGGTTTCTCTTGGATGGGTGGAGGGTTGGTCTTCAGGCCAAGCTGTGGAGGCTGCGACAGTGAAGAGTTTGTGATTATCACTCAGATACAGTTTGATGTGGCTCATTTGAGTTGTTTGTTTTTTTAAATTGTGCTCTGTTCTCTTACTTGTCCAGAGGGGGGGTTTGAGTGCGTGGGGGCTGAGCGCTTGGAGGCATCATGGTGGGGATCTGAGGCTGGAGCTTGGGTACCTGGTTCTTGTTGAGGAGGAATGACTGAGCAGGCCTGAGGCTGATCTATGGAGCCACGAGGCACCGGGAACAGAGAGCACACAATGAGATTAGTCACAATCTTTACAAAATTAGGAAGCTGCAAATTGGCCGATTCCATGCCCTCATATCTCATAATCGCAGTCAGCGGACCAGCTACCAGCTAAAGAGGGAGGAGGAGGAGGAGGAGGAGGAGGAGGGGGAGGAAGAGGGGGGACAGGAAAGATGGAGGAGATTACAGAGAGCACAGAGGTAGAGGAGAGGCTGGCAGCAGGTTGTATTCCTCAGAATAACGCGTCTTTTTATAATCAGTGGGCAGTTTTACACCTTGTATGCATGTTGTTGAGGACAGGTGGCTCTGATCATTACCTCGTCAGCATTGAGCTGTCCTTTCTTGCTGAATCGTGGAGGCATGTCCTTGGACTGGACCTGCTGCTGAGCCATGTGGTTCTGGTTCTGGTTGAGGAAATGCTGGTTCTGAACCTGTTGGAAGTCGCACGAGTATTAAAAGGTCACTTTTCAGATGATGACCACAGGCTCTGTAGAGAAACATCAGTGACTGTCAGTCGGACCGATAAATTACCTGGTTGGACTTAACAAAGGACTTGGGCCCCATGTCGAACTGTGACTGTGGTGGGGGGGCGATGTGGCCACCATGGCCGTTGAAGAGCGGGTTGGTTCTATGACGTCCCATCGTGGGCGAGTACCTGTCCTGAATAACCCCCGGGCCAGTTCCAATCCCACTGCCTGAAAGACAACATACAGGTACAAAAAACTGAGCCCAGTACAAACAAACAACAAAAAGACTGAACGTTAAATAATCACATGTGACTCCACACATGATCCCACTGAAACAACACATACCTGGCATCTGTCCAAACATGTCAGCCAACCCCCAAGAGTCTCCCTGTCCAGTTTCATTCTGTTGGGCATGAAGGGGCTTTCCAGGAAGAAGTCCATCCTCATCCCCTGAGACATGGGTGCTGGGATGAAAACACCCAAATCCTACAGCAACACACACACACACACACACACACACACACCCAACACAGTCAGCGTCTTTGAGAAACAGCAGAGTGACTTGATGAGAAGTCCAACCCAGGACTCTGCTTACATTTTTAACATTAAGTGAAGTGTTTAATAATAAACAACACAGTTGTCAAACCAGAAACTTCATTACTGCTGAGTCACACTCTGGACGATTCGAAGCTTGTGCGCATTAACTTGTAGCTATGGGATAATAATCTTCTGTTTATTAAACACTTAAATACTACAACCTCAGCCTCTGATGTTGGACACCAACTTCTAATCATCCACAACCATGACTGCGACTGTGACCGTAATCTCTCTGGACTCACTTTCACTGCATCCTGACGGATCTGGTTAATCGTCTTTGGTCCGTTGTCAATGAAAGCCTTGCGGGGGACCCAGTTGTTTTCTCGCAGTTCCACTGTATCTTGCAGCAGGAAGCGGATCCTAGCGGGCAACTCCTTGTTGTTCATTAAGGATCGCATACGGCCAAAGTACTGATCCATTAAAGACTGGAGGAGATGGGGGTGGGGTGGGGGGGTGAGGAAGATGGAAGTCAGAAACAGCAAGAGGCTTGTACATACTTCATGACAGCAGGATTTACATTAGCAGTGGCTGTGAGCCAGTTGGGGCATTAGGTGAAGCTGTGTCTAGCCAGATGTCTCGCCAGAGCCGAGTCAGCATATGAGACGACAACAGTTTGACCCACACAGGGAAACAACTGTGCAGCGGAGCCCATCGTGCTGAATGTTTAGTAATTTTATGGAGGTAATTCATCCTTTATACAACTGTTCGGAGCTTTTACTGCTGCATGCAACAGCAAAAGCCTATGAAGATTCCCTCAGTGTTACTGCTACAGCGTCTCCAGATGGCTTTAGAGTTTAGAGGAGCCGTGAAAGGACGGAGCTGTTACCTTTGCTTTCTCATGGTCGAGTCTCGGCCCCACTGTTCTCATTATCTGACAGAGGCACTCCAGATCCTCCCCATATCCTTGAGCTGGACTCTCTTCTTCTTTTCCAGAAGCTTCAGAAGAACAACAAAAAAAAAAGATTAAGATTGGGAGAGAGGAAATCAGGGAGTCATGCCAGGTATTCTGCTCTGTTTTGATCAAGGTATGCAGTGTTTTTCTTTTGATGATAACTCACACCGTCTTCTACCGTCTTACAAATGAGAAACAGCGACTTCAAACACAACACAAAAGGATGAGCGTTTCAGAGCACACCAGCAAAACAGAGCGCACGTACTGTTTTGATGCACT
Organism: Caranx melampygus; assembly: GCA_019059645.1. NCBI lineage: Eukaryota > Metazoa > Chordata > Actinopteri > Carangiformes > Carangidae > Caranx > Caranx melampygus. The sequence continues at coordinate 31,990 of JAFELL010000606.1, forward strand.
TATGAAGGATAGATTCATGGATGAGGTCGAGTTTGCCAAGTTCCCCGATGAATTTAATGTTGCCAAGCATCTTGATCTTGGCAATGGCACGCTGCTCTCCTCCTCAGAAGTAAGAGGGTTGTCATGTTTGTCATAGACTGGTTGGAAAAAGGTGGAGGAAAACAGAGTGAGTGAAGTGACTGCAGCCAAACGAGCTGCTGCTAAGACATCATACGACGCGCACACAAAAGACAGGAACTTACTTTCAACATTTCTGGTGCGGTTTTCAAATTCATCTTGAAGCTTGGAAATCAGCAGTCTTCTGAAGGTCTGCAACCACCACAAAGAAAGTCGTCAGTCAGATGTAATGCCGCGAGCTGTATCAAAGCAAAGTGCTTCCAGAAAAGCTGAGCACAAAATCGAATGACAACCATTTGCATTTTACATTTGAGAGGCTTTTACTTTTTCTTCTTTTAAAGAATCATTAAGAAAAAGTAAAGTGGTGCTTCATAATGGCCTGCTCAGCAGAACTCAAGTGGCACTAGGGTAATAGAGGATAAAATTAGAGCTTTAAGGGTGTGGAAATGGCCAGCAGAGTAAGAACAGCCAGACATACTGTGCTCTGCTTTTGGGATGTTTGGATCTCAGATGAAGGGCCATCAAAGTTTGGTGCGTCCTCTGCCAAGCGCAGACATAGCTGAGCATAGAGCGAGCTATACTTCGGCTCTTCTAGGGCTTTGTCTACAATCTGAACCACAGAGAGAGGAGAGAGGGAGAGAGGAGGGAGAAACCAGAAACCACTCAGGTCATTATAACATGCATTGTATGGGTATGAGTCACTCGCTGCAGCCTGCCAAGTATCAATGAAAATGCGTTTCCATTTTGCAGAACGCTAAAGAATAAAAAACACGTTTACCAGCAAGATGATTCCTTTAAGGACGAGTTTTGAATCTACGCCCACGTTCAGGAGCTCAAGGCATAGCTTGTCAAACTTCTCAGGCGTGAGTTTGTTGAGTATGCTGGAAAAATGGAAACCAGAGGAGGAGGCAGAGAGAGCAGAGAGTCAGTATCACTGTAAGATCAAAATGCTGGAATGACATTACTTTATAACTGTGGATTTTTCTATATATTTAGTTGCATGTTGCTCCCTTGGGCTTTAATAACACTCATCATAAAGAACTAATATACTTAAAACAGATATGACAAGTCTGAGCTGTGCAGTGACTCAGACAGGCCATTTCAGAGCCACAGTATCACAGGATACTGAAGACAGCATGAAGCAAAAGTAACTGACCACTAAATTATTGTCTTATACTGTATTTGCTGTAAATGAACCAAACAATTGGTGATGCTTCTCTGCCTGAACACCCCTCCACACGACCGACTGCAAAAAGCTCATTATGATAAATTCACAGGACTTGTTTACATCTCATTATACACACTTCCTCTCTGGCTTTGTACTGTTGTTGTTGTTGTTGTTGTTGTTATTTAGAGAAGAGCACTCTGTCATGTTATGCATGCCAGTCAGTGTTGGACCGCTTCTCTGATCATGAATTGAGAAAAGAAAACAAGAAGAGAAACTGTGCCCAGGAAATGAGAGCAGTTTCTGTTCTTGCTCTAATGCTCCGTTTCATTTCGGCGTACGGCAGCACAGCAGCGTCAGTGTGGCCTAAATCTGGCTCATTATTGCAGATAAGTCAACATGTGTAGTAGGTTATTCTTGACAGGCTGCAGAGGCAAACATCTGCATCCTGTGGTGGCCACTAGCAAAAGCGACATTCCTGAGGAAACAAAGGCATTGCTTCATTTTTCTGCTTGTAAACATCACCTGACGCAGAAAAGACGCCGGGCTCAAAATGGCTTTGAGCAAAGCACATGTCATCCTAATGAATGCAATAAGACTGTCTGTCCTTGCAGGACTAACAATAATATGTGTACACTCATCTGACCTTGGGTGACTTTCAGGAAACTGAAACTGGATTTCCTGACAGTAGTTAGGTATTTCATTTTCTCTATTTCAACCTGACCCTGAGTTCTGCGACCTTTGTCCAAGACACTGGTCCAACTTTGAAGATTACTGTTCAAACATTTACTGGTGTTATTTTGTTGTTGTTTTTTTTTCCAAGGATAGCTCTCCTGGCATGAATGAACTTCTTCAAGCCAAGCCCCTCTAATCTGTTGATGCGATGGGTTTAGTAAATTTAGCAAGAACTGTACTCTGCACACAAGTGAAATGGTTTCAGCAGCAACAACCTTTGGGCCACAGGAGATCAAATTCCTGCACATTCTTAGTGGGCAAGACTGGATGGGGGGTAAAAACAAAAATGTGTTAAATGTGGCCTTAAGAGTTTGAACCTTACCCCCTCACTTTCCTGAAGATTGCATCATGTCGTTCTTTTTCGTTGCTGGAGTTGACATCTCGTCTAGTGCTTCGTGAAGGAACCCATCTCTGAACGCTTTGCCCTGGGGTTTTCCCCAGGAACTCGCTGCAGAAGCAAACACAAACAGGCTGAGTGAAGTTTCACACAATCTGATGACACTGCGGTTGCTAGAAAAACATACACAAACACTCCTCCAGCACAGCCCTTGTTTGAGCATAAGAACTAATCGCTTACAGTACTTATTTTTACAAGTGACTGCACATTTGTACTGCAAATGCTGCACTACACAGTGAATCTTACGGTCCACTTGACACACACTAGGGCCTCACTCAGAGAAGATGCTTTGTCTTACTTCCTTAAAATATAAGCGTTGAGAGCAGATAAGTCATCACGAGCAGACAAACAATATTTGTTCTTTGTTTCATAGGTGTACCTGCACTGTTGTCCACTGTCGGCCTTGAAATGCCTTCATCCTTTCATACCATTTGTTGTAAAATGATCCCAGACTGGCTGAGCCGGTAAACAACAGTGCACTATCTGAGGTTGACTGACATCATGTTACAGGACTTCTGGGTATTCAAATCAGAGTTTCCTGGAATTCTCTGATCAACAAAAGTTGTCTAGTCTATTTTACTGTAGAGAAGGAAACCACTAACAATAGTCACAGTGCTATAGTGTTATTAAATTCAATCACAACACATTTGACACGCGGTTTGAAAACATGATAGATGACAAACCTGTTGCCGACAGTCTTGGGATAGTGCTGAGGTGCACCCCTACCACCTCCTCCCCCCGAAGAAGCACTGCAGAGCAAACACAATGAGTGGAAGACATTAGACCGCACATGATGCACTGACCTTAATTTACACAGCAAAAACACTTACAGTAAGGAATGAGTGCCCTCATGCAGGATGCATCTCTATTTTAAAATCTCCACAATGTACAACTACATAAACACGGTATCATCTGTTAGGACATAAATTTTCTGTGCAAATAATGTTCCTTGAGCTTGATCGACCGTGTTGTAAATACTTCAGGGAAAACAATGTCAACTCTCTTTGTCCGTTATTGGAAAAACAATAAAACACTGCGTTAGAAAAATAATTCGAAAGTGGAAACTGAGTAGGCACAAGAGCTCGGTCTGGCCAAACCCTTCATGAATAAACATCACATCAAATATTTTCAAGTGACTGCTGTTGTAGAACCAGAGATGTGGCTTTATGAATGACAATGTGCACATTCATATACAGCAATGGGCAAAACGCAATGCATTTTTAAGGTGAAGGCAAGTACATTAATGCACCATTCAATCGGCTGAGAGAAACAGAGCTCAAACACATATCCACACCTTTCATGTTGGACTGTGTGTCAGTTTATTTCTGTGGTTTACGTGGCAACGGCTCACCAAATAAATCCATTATTGGATTAGGATTAATTTGGCGATCGGTTATGTCACACATTTTGCAACCTTTTCAACAAAATTTGGGTTTAAATAAGTTTCCCCTTGACTCTGTAAAAGTTTTTTTTCCCCCTTTGTAACTGTTCTCCATTTGAGTCCTCTAACTATTGATTAACCTACTGGGTTTATGAGTTATAGATTCAATGCTCAAACTTGGTCACTGCTGATGTTTTTCGATCAGTTTGATACTGCTCAAATTTGACCCACAAGCCTGCACTGTGAATGTCAATTACAAATCATCACAAAGTTAAACTGGAAGAAAAAAAACATCATCACACAATACAGTAACGGGTTACATGTTTTCACAAGCAGTACAAAAGCAGAACTTGTCACTTTCACACACTGCTGTTTGATCACAGTCGTCATGGGTGACAAACAGTCAAATTTTCTCAGCGGTGTCGAAACTGCACATGACTGGGACTGTTGGAGGGCATCTCTGAGTGTTGTGATGCATTTCAGGGCACATTTGAAGGCCTGATTTGATTATCATCACAAGAAATTTAGCAGCTGGACTACCATGTGAAACCTCTTAGAAAGTGCACTGCCAACTTTACGTTTACCAAAATTATTCCAGGGACATTTGAAGCATCTTTTTTTTTTTTTTGCCATTTCAAAACACCCATTGTATGACATCCTGTCAACCATGACCCCGTACACTAATCTGGGTGTGTGTGCTGCTGCTGCTGCCATCGCCACCACCACACCACACACAAACAACAGGACATAAAGCGTCCCAAGGCTCATTATGTCAACCCAACCCCCCCTTTTCAAAAAAGGTCTCACAAAGAGAAAGGTCTGACTGCCATTTTGAGCCCTACCACATCCTGCTTTGTTCTAAAGGCCGGAAGTTCCTACCCAAAATGCTAGCAAAGGGTTAACCAGTGGGAGAAAAAAAGAGAGAAAGACACAGAAATGAATCTCCATGATGGTATTTCTTGTGAAAGCTTTGGTTTATTACCTGAAACGAGAAGCACCCCTTCTGCAATCACACTCTCCACTTTGGCGGCTTGACAATGAAGAATACTTAAAGAATAAGAATAATAGGAAGGGATGGGGAAAACGGTGCTGAGGAAGAGAAAAGGGAGTGCAATTAGTCACTGCATGGGGGTTGGGAATAACAAAACATAGCAACGATAGGGCTGTGACACACTTAACATATACAGAGCAGTACGAGTTATGCAGCATTTTTCCCTTTCACAGACATCGTCAGTTAGCCTGCTTAGCTCGATTAACAGTTTAGCACTAGTCTTTTTTTTTTTTTTTTAACAGGCCTTATCCCATCATTTAACGAGCACTCACATTAACACAACAGCACCTAACACGACGTGCCACCAAATACAAATACATGAGTTGTGCACTGATACGTTAGTTTGACACAATGACAGCACAAATAGCCAAGCGTGGAAATTTGTTCGTCTTTTCTAGGCTACAACAAAGCAGAGGTGCGTCAGCTAAATGGCTAACGGCATTCGCTAACGGTAACTAATTAGCCGGCTAGGTTGCTAAATCCATAAGTTAGCTACGTCACGACACTGGTAACCAGTTTACCACGCAACAATATCTGTATTTTGCAGTGACTGCAAAGGGGTTTAATTGGTTGTATAACCGAAATGTGACAGGAGGGTGTTTGCAATTACACCAGAATAGCGTTGCTCGGTGATTTGAGATGCTCTTTTGGTGATGGTTTACGGTTCCCTCGGTGACAGGACTAGCCTGCAAACCTAACGTTACCTCTACACCATAATGCAGGGAAATAGGGCAGGGCGGCGTGGTTAGCCGCTAACGTCCCCAGTCGACTGTGCTTTTATCGCCATCCCATCATGGCTGAGGCTTGACATAGGAATTTAAGGCCAGTTTAGGAGTGACCCTGGCACGATTTCGGTGTGACGGGACATTATGACTTATCCCAGTAAATGACAGTTAAACGACGCATCACATCACGCGTAATTACTTGCAAATACTAGTTAGAGTAGCTTGACGACGACGCCATTTTCTACTTGAATATAAATCAGCTGAGCCATCGGTGAGCTAGGCTATCTGCCGGTTCCTAAGCTAATATGCTATAGTTAGCTTAAGCAAGCCCCGTTAGACGTTAGTATCTTAGCTTGCTAGCTAGCAAGAAGCCATTTGGATAAACCGGTTCGGTTTTGTAAGGGGGGAAATCTGCCTTACCTTTACCAAAGCAACTTCAGTTTTATATTTTTGTGGGACCACCAAAGAAGAAATAAGACAGGTGGAAAGAAAAGCGAGTATTGCGACGGGTATCAGGAGAGCTAAAAGCAGAAAGATGACCGCACAAACACACACATCAAAACCCTGCTTGCCGCCTGCCTTGTTTGCTTTAGCTTGCTAGGAGAGAGCTCAAAAGCTTGCTGCCTTATGGGGACAGAGAAGTCAACAATTTGCATTGGTCACGTAATTTGTTGCTATGTCAATCCTGGCCAATCACAAGGAAGATCTGTTTTTAAGGCGGGTCCAAGGGTTCCGTTCGACCAATGAGAGGCGACCTAAGACAAAAGAGGCCGCCTCCTCCAGTTGACTGACACAAAATTTAACATCTGCAGTGCAGGAAAAGCTACTTCTTATCTCCTTAAATTAATAGAGATTAAGGCATTAAATTACCACTAATTACAGAGTTTCACAACCTTTGAAGCACTATTTGCACATAAGTCCTCGAAAAGAGCATTTTTATATTTTAGAATGACACAGCTCTCTTTTTGCCTCTGAAAAGTATTTTCATCATATTAAATGACAGTTTCATTATTTTTCAGTGGTTTAAATGGGATATCGTTTATCTGCCTCACAAGAATATAGCTGTGGGGAACCAGAAGCTTTAGAGCTGGTTGCAGCCCTGTAGTGTTTTTCTGCAGTATTCATTTAGTCATATTTACTGAGTCATTTCTCCTTCCATCTGTGTGGAGAACACACTCTGAGCCCTTTGTTTATCAAATTCCAGGCACTCTTGCATGGGCCCCAAGTTGACAGTTGGTTCACTGACTGCTATTAAGAAACAGTCTATTGCTTTTCATTATTCTTATTTGGGTCAATCCTCAGGCAGGGATTCATTAGTTACATAAAGGTAAGCGGATCATAGCAACCTCTTTTGCATGCTTGACTATTTTCCTACTGCTTCACAGAAGGAAGCACTGAAAGTTGCATTTATACAGCAAAAAAAGTTGTATTTTACTGAAGTATATGATCATATACTGTATAATATAAAATAAGCAACATGGCTATGGATTCAGATCTGGTGTCTTGGGAGAGCACTGAAGGTCACGGAACATGGCCTACAGCGATGCTTTGAGAGCAATTAGCAGCATTCAAATAATGATTGATTGGTTGGTATTGGTGTTGGGATTAGTCCATGCCCAGAATGTACCAAGAAAACATTTCACACTACAAAGAAAACATTTCACACTCCCAATTACATAATTCGACTACTACCAGCAGCCTGGACTGTTGACACAGGGCACACCGGCTCCATGGATTCACTCTGTTGATGCCAAATTATGACTCTACCATCTGGTTCGTCAGCAAGAAATCCTGATTTATCAAATGTGGTCTTCTGCTAATTTACATTGTAAAGCGTGGTTATTCAGAAATACCCACATTAGCCTATCTAGCACCAACAATAATGCCATGGTCAGAGCCACTGAGAAACACATTTCTTCTAAAGTGAAAATCTGACTGTATCTGCATGATGTCAAGAGCTGCATTGCTGATTGGTTAATTGTATAAATGCATAGATAAGCTGATTCACAGGTGTTCCTATAGTGCTTGGCCAGTGTGCTGTGAGTTTACATCATCGGGCCCAGATACTCTCTTGGTCTCAAGCATGAAACTCCATAGAAATTCAAAGGTCAAAAGTCAAGGTCACTGTGACCTAACAAAACTGATTTCTGTCCCTAAGTCATGAATTTCAAAGCTGATCATGATGACACATTTTAACACGTTTAACTGGATAAAACGCTGACGTAATGACATTTATACCCAAAGAGTCAAAGATCACTTCACTGTGACATCTAATGTTCAGCAAAAACACTTCTGGTCGTCACTGAACAGGAACAAAAAGGCAGATTGTGAGCATATTTCCTTCAACGTGATTAGTTGGTGGGGGCATCCAATGACCATGACAGATGATCCAGGACTTCAGATGAGTCCACTTGTGAGTTCATTCACCCTCTTACCGCTGTGCTGAAGTCACTGCTGAAAAAAAAAAATTGCTGCCAACAACTTACTTCATTTTCACTTTATCCCACACTGCCAGGTTTAGAGCTACATCGGTCCAGGCCAAGGGCAAAACTGCCACACATCATTCAATCTGTGGAGAAGGGCATGGGTCATGACCTCCTCTTCTCCATGCAGGCAGGGGAAAATAATTGGGGACCTCCATCACCCAAGACACCGCTAAACTCCCTTGGCCCTCCAGTTAATCAACCCTCCACCTCTTAACCTCTCCTGCAGCATGTTGCTGGGTAAACATCATTGAAAAATAGCAACCAACAAGAGTGGATGCAGATATTCACTGGAAACTAAGAAGACTGCAGCTGATATTTAAGTTCCTCCTTTCTTGTTCAAGGCAAATTGAGCTGTATAAGGTGGGCTGGTTGAGTGTGTTCCCATTAGGTGTCTAAGGTGAGGAGGAGGAAAAACACTGAGATCGACCACTGAGATACAGGAAATAACAAAAGATGAGTGAAAATGGTGCGAAATGGGCTGAACAAATAGGCAGCAACAGTTTAATAAGACAAACACCAGTAATCAAACTCACATACACACACATGCATAGGTGGAGGAAACACTCCTCTGTGTTATTGTGCATCTGAACCAAATCACAGATTTACCAGAGCTTGAACTCACCACTGAATGACTGCATATATATATATATATATATATTATGTAGCCCTGTATAAAAATCATCATACTACAGAGCATAAGAAATAAATTACAGTATAATAAAATGCTGTGTTAAAAAAGGTTCATAATTAAATACAGTTCATAATAGTTAAATGGTTAAAATGTGTGCTGTATACAAAGCATAAATATAATATGTATAGTTAATAATAAGACAATTTACAGTTAAAAGATAAATATATATTAAGGTCTTTAAGTTGGTGTTAAGTTCATACAATATCTCTATATGAGAGAAAAGCATAGAGTAAGAAGTCGTGTTCATGTGGTGTAATCTAACTGTTAACTGTCATGTGTCCATCATTCATTCCTGTCTTGCATGGTTGTGGTTTAAGTCTACGAGCCAATCAGAGCAGACACGTGTAAGGGGCGGGACTAGCGTGCAGGTTATGTGGGAGTAGAGAGCACATGAGGAGAGAAACAGACGCTATCTACCAGACGCCGAGAGAAGAGACATCGTGGTGTGGGAAGCATTTAAGTTTATCGTGGAGGTCGACTATCCGTGGTCCTGTATATAAACTTTGTGTGACCTGTAAGAGGTGAATATAATGAAAAGAAGTGCATTTGTGCTATATCTAACTGTTTTAGTGAAACGAGACGTAATGTGTAATGAGTTTAGCGACGTGCTAATTAGCGGGAGCATTTCGTGCTAATGAGCCTGTGCATTGTTTTAGCATGCAAATGTTAAACAGACGCATATGATGCTAAGTCGACATGAGCTAGCGTTTTATTGTGGTTCAATTCGTGATAAATGTGCTTCAAGGAGACGGACGTTTTGAGGGAGAGGAGAGACGGGTTTTTCCAAACGGTAGCCATGCTGTCCTGTCGTTGTCTGTGTTCTTCGTTTCTCCCATGTGGTGTCGGTGTGCCATACCGCGTGGGGTTGGATTGACTGCCTTAGCCATTGCCTTGTCATCAGAGACTCAACCCATTCCCTTCTTCCCCACTCATACACATTCCCCGGGATTTCGTGAGTACTTAAAAGTCATACATGCACGTGCTTTTATTTTTCTGCTCGGTCTGAGTGAAGCGGCCATCACATTTTTAGGCCCCACCGCACCCAGCTGCAATAAACTGGCCTGCAACGGGTTCAAATTCATTCTAAGTTGTGTTCATATGAATGTGTGTGGGCCCACAGTGTGAATCTGAGTTTTGTGTTATTGTACATTAAGAAGGAAACAGTTTTGCGTGCAACTGAAATACTCTAAGAAGGATAAAAAACGTTTTTTATTTCTTTTATTCAAGTATAAAAAACAACCAATTGGTTTTATTTTGCAAAGTAAACAGTTTGTAACAAAAGTATAAACAAAGGTACTTAAGATGATTTTATTTGAGAAGTATCAATTAGCAAAAGAAAACATGTAAAACCATAGAAGAAGAAACTAAAGTTTATTTCAACTTTTGAACAATTGGGTGAAGTATTTATTTTATTTCATTTTCTTAAATCCCTTCACTGTTTATTTTATCTATTGTAAATAAAGTCTTACCAGAGGAGACTTTGCATTTAAGATACGAGTTGTGGTGGTCATGTTTATTCTACTACGGAGGACCTGGGTTACATGTGTGACTGAGCATGCGCGGCTGAGGGCCTGTCCGAGCACTGGGTTTAGCCTGGCCACGGTTTGCCAGCGGTCCGGCCCCCCGAAGCTCGTAATCACAGCGGTCAGCTGCCACCCCGGCTACTATGAGTGGGTGTGTGTGACTGCGCATGCGCGGCTGAGGGTCCCTGTCCGAGGGAGGGTTGGGTTAGCCTGGCTACGGGTTCCACCGCGGACCACGGTCCGGCTCCCCGTAGCTTAGAAACCACAGCAGTCAGCTGCCCCCGGCGTACTATGAGTGAGTGTGTGTGACTGAGCATGCGCGGCTGAGGGTCCCTGTC